>JAATLQ010037111.1:0-24983 GCA_013421005.1 Heliconius erato x Heliconius himera | reverse complement strand
TGGTCGACCTAAGTGCGATTTATGTTTGTTTTTTAATTTTATGTTGCTTTGATTGTTCTGAAACTACTATACTTTCGTTGATTATGATATATATATGATAATATACGCAATGTCCTGATCTCACATGACTTCATTTATTTCAAATATTTATCTTGAAAGAAAAAGTATGTCATCTTGAGCACAATTCCCCTATATAATTATAATTATTAGGATATTTTATAATATTCTAAATTAACTTTATCTATTACAGACCTATTAATTGGTATATTTCATTTTTATTTTATTTATTAAGGACAACTAACAAAACATACCCTTAATCGAATATTACAATAATGTCTTAAATACTATTTGGCTTTGTGTTGCTTTACTTATAAGCTGCCTGGGCATGATTAGGGCCAGTTTCATATACTAAAATTAATTACTTACATACATATACTTAACTTTTGTGAAAAAAATCTCTTATATAACAAGAAAAAAACTTAACAGAAACTATAGGTACATATAATAAAACAAAAATACAAAATACAAGAAATAAGATACAGAAACGTGATGACGTCTAAGAGTCAAGACGGAGAAGAGCGCAGGAATGCAATAACTCTAGTTTTGGATACTTCAAGGCTATTTGAGAGGATATCAATATACGGAAGTATATATAGAAATACGTCATGACAAAATAGTTCCATGTATTCATTACATAGAACTATAGTTGACACGACATGGATCTTTGTTAAGTATGGCAAAAATAGAAAAAAATGTGATTTTTTCTTTTTCCGTACTTCACTCGTCCAAAACGATGTTTTGGAATATTTAACACTGTACATAACTTTAATTACAGTATAGCTTTATTAATATATAAATACTATAACGAAAATTACTTAAAAAATTATATTGTTGCATCAATAGATTCGATATTTAAAATAAATATTTTGTAACAAAACACAAAAAATACAATATTTTTAAGACGCGTCATGACGTGACGTGGCGTTTACTTTGAACGACAACGTACCGAGCTTCGTTCAAGCAGACTCGAACACGTTCCCTGTGTTTGCGTAAGCTGTTAAAAAAGCCCGCCCTCGCATCGGGGCGCCCAATTACGGCGGCGACGTTGCTGATTGGGCGTAATCGTGTTAGCATCGGAGACAAATACACCAAACTGAACCCGGCCGCGGCGTGCTCCTGCCAGCCTGCCACAACACGCCTTAGTATATCACGAGCAGACATTTATTCTATAATTAAAGTCTGTATGTATGTAAATATCTGTACGTCTCAATGATAACAATCAGGTTTGCTTACTTGTTGCATTATTTGATAATCGGGTATCGTGGCGTAATGGGGAAACGTCAGCCTAAAAATACAGTGGTAATGGGTTTCATTCCACTCAGGGGACTTTTTTCATTTTCACACTTCGGAAAGACAATGCGTCGAGTTTCGCCACTCAATAAACAAAAGGATGGTAAGCCAAAAACAGTGTTTTGACAATGAGTTTTCTTTCTTAACCTCCTATAAGCGGAATAAAGCGTGAAAAATATAATAATTATAAGTAAACAATTTAGAACTTTCCAGATTGTTTTGTAATTGTGTTAAATAAATTACTAACATCTTGCTCCCGGCTTCGCCCGCTTATCATCCTTATGGTCTTAGATCCCATTGCTTGAATCTGTAGGGATCAGTAATTCTAATGAAACTTATATTTAACAATGATACATGATCGTAGAATCGATGTACACTAGGGTTGCCTAAAAGAATCTTGCCGCAATCACCTTTAATTATTTTTTTTCGTAATGCGTTTTTGGAGAAAATTGCACCCATATGTTTTTTATGTGAATCCCACATCATTTGAAAGAAAATCGCATAAGGAATTGGATAAAAAATGGTCGTTCATTCTTGGCCAAAGAAAATTTTGTAACATGTTACAATAGCGACACACTGTTTATTGTAATAGTCACGTCGTCCACTTCAAAAAAGTACAGTCCTAACACACTGAACTTGAAAATTGTACACCAAACTGGCCAACCACCAACTTTTGGGCTATGCAGTGGATGTTGGTATATTTCACGAGGATTGTTTTCAGACCAGTAACGGAAATTTTGTTTATTTTCCGCACCTGTAAGATGAAAATGTTAGATGAAAGTGCATTAACAATGGAAGTCGACATTTGAGTATCTTCAAAACTCGTTAATGTAATATGTTATTGTAAATGGCATTCCTTGCATAATAAAAATTATTTGGATTTATGTCAAAAGGTTTTGATTTTATTTATTTCCAAAAGAGGGGAGATCTATATGCCGCAGCCTGTATAATTGTATAAATTATACAGAGTGGAAATGTCAGCGCTCCTTTTACGGGAACAGCATATAGGGTAAAATATTTTAAACCCATACCTAAAGAAATTAATCAAGATACCTAAACAACTTAGACGTAGGTTTTTTTTTCATTTCACGATGTTTATCGATACCTATATTTCGTGTGATGTAGTACCAATAACGTAAACACATACTACTACAAAAATACTACTAAAGGTTAATCAACTTTGAACTTTGCCGCCAATACCTACGACTCGATTTCGGTATGAGGCGCATGTGGCGGTTTCCCTTTGATGTGTGCGTGCGTCTTCTTGACAAATGGCGTTTTACATTACAACAATAATTTTATTATTTATTTTGTTTGAAAAAATCACTTTTTCATTTTTGGGAAAAACATTTTTTTAAATTGTACTAGGCTTTTATAGAGTAGTTAAAACTGTGGTTTCATTTAAAGTGGTGCTGACACTTCCATCCTGTATATGGAGTAAAATTTAACATACAAATAGCATCTTTTAACTGTCCGAACAGTTGCAGCTTAACTTTAAGCCCAATAGCGCATAAAGCATCATTTTCTGAATCGCGCTGGTAAAATTCTTGGCTAAAGAATGAGTTTGGAAAGGTCATGGTTATATTACTGGGTGTCTGACTGCCATCTGCTAAGGTTCAACTCATCATCACTACAACTAGAAGAAGAATAAAAAGATGACGACGAGAGGACCAAAGTAAACTCACCCGAACCCAAAAGACCACACCAGGAAATTCCATCTTTATTTGTCCATCCAAAAAGGATGATATAGCGGTCTAATAGGCATTAGACCGATATATCATCCCCCAACATATTGGCAGACCATCTAATGACTAAGTTCCAGCCGAATCCGAGCCAGTCAGCAGAGCGCCATGCCATTATTACGGACGAGGTACATCACTTGCTTAAAGATCCCATGACGCCGCTACCGACATCATCATTCGTTTCCCCGTCGAAGCGTGCTATCTCCTTCTCAAGCCAAATGAAGCTCCGGGGAAAGATGGAGTCACCAATGGAGCACTTAAGCATTTATCAAAAAGAACCATCGCAGCACTGACCAGGTTTGTTAACGCGATCCTGCGCCTAGATTATTTCCCGTGCGTTTTAGCTATACGCCTGTTTTGGCACAGTTATGTTTATATCCTTATTAGGGGAGCCGTGAGATGAAAGGTAAGCAAACCATATAAAGCTTCCTTTACAAGTCACGTTTAATGGAGTTATATATTTTATAAAAATAAATATGGCGCTAATACACTGATAGCAATGTAAATAATATAATATATTGTTAGCGAACTCGTGTAAAAGAAGGTAGGTGAAATGCAGTGGAATTGGTTAAATCGGGGGTGTGAAGTATTGTTAGTTGGTGATATATATCACTTATTGTAATTACATAGTATGATACTATTAGTATCCCTTTCCAAGTAGTTTAGAAAAATATAGACAATGTGTGTTTTTATCATGATTTTTTTTAAAAACGTTAACCGCTTCCGATTTCTAACATCAGAAGTGGGATACGCATGAAGTTTTCATATCTTTATGTGTATCTTCGCCCAATTGGTAATTTAGATTGAAAATTTGGTATTCTAAAAATTAAAAGCTATTTCTTATTAAAAAATCTTTGCTGTATTTTAAATTATTATAGAAAAATACAAGGACTCCTTTACTAATAATTTTATTGTTTTAGTAATTTTATTGTGGTTCCATAAAGACTCGAAAAATGGATCGAATCAAGGACGAATAAGAAGCAACTGTCAGGTTAGACCGAGCGAAAATACAGTAATCTTTGCATGATGCTTTAAGATTAAGTTAACCATACTTTACAATTTTTATAATTTTGACTCCTTATTGAATTTAAATTTTCAATTTGTAAAATGAAGTTATTGTGTGCATGTATGTGCATGTATGGTGAGACCGAGAAAAGACTCGTGTTAGACTCGTTAACTAACGGGCGTCGGGGTGACTTGGTTACACCACCGTATTTATAAATCTACGTCATGTAGCTCACGGTACGCGGTGATTAGGAAAAGATCTGTGTTAGTTTCTAACCTCTGAGCGTTACTCTGACCTGAAAAAGACTTGTCAGACTCCATATGAGCGTACGGGTGACTCAGAAAATACTTGTATAAGTCCTATCACGATAGGTACGAGGTGACCGAGAAAAGACTCAAGACAAGAAGACATTGATTTCATAGTTAGAGGTTGTGACAAGTGTAAATTAGAGGTTATGCCGCTCCCGGCGACGGGTTTGAGCAGGCGGGAGGATGCTTGCCCGTCAGGAGAGGCCGTGTTAGCGAACTCGTGTAAAAGAGGGTAGATTTAAGTGAAAATAACTATAAAAGCATAATAAGATACATATCACTTATTGCAATTACATAGTTTAGAAACATATAGATGTGTGTTTTTATCGCTTCCGAACGATATTATATAACACTATCTGTAGAACTTGTATTTTTATATAAATTATATTTGACCTCGAGGGCATTTAGATACGAAATGGAGGATTACACAAAAAATCATTATGAACTTTAACAACATATGTGTATAAGATTTTAGTTCTCTTTAGTTAACTTTTTATATATAATACAGACTTAATGTAATGTATTATATATATGTTTGTCTATACATTAAGTATTTTTGAAATAGAAAGCAAAAAAAAATTGAGTCGCGCTAGCAAAATTCTTGCCTAAAGAAAGGCTTTGGAAACGTTTGATTAATAAATAAATAGGTATAGTTAGGTTGGAACAGCCTAAATGTCATCTCCTAAGGAAGTTGCTGGTCCTCCTACTGGGCGCGTCCCCAGGTGGCGGATAGGGGAAACCACTCACATTTGCAGGTGAGTGGACCAAAACCAGCCGGCATGGGCTTGCCTTTAGTCCATCGTTATGGACATGATGTTATGTCACTAAGGTAGCATGACGTTATGTCACTAAGGTAGCACACCCCGACTGAAAAGTCCAGTCCAGTGGAACAGCCAAAACCAACATGTCGGTAACATAAGAATTTTGCGTTACCCCAGGAGGGTACCGGTTTCCACGAGGCCGGAATCCCTCCTTGCTACGGCACGCAAGCCCCACGAATCAGGGGGGGGGGGGGGGGCAAGTGTACAAGGGTGCAAGGTGTGCAAGGGTGGAGTAGAGGAAGGGCCAGTAAAGGGCAGTGTAGAGAACGGGCCTGTGACGGGCGGAGCAGCGGCTGTGTTTAAGCTGGGTGGAGTAGAGATGGTGCCTGCGGAAGGCGTAGAGTTGCAGGAGTCTTTGCCTGTGGAGGTGTTGCAAAAGGTGCCTCATAACAGCGGAGGTTTACTAAAGGAGGTAAAGGTCGTAGTTGAGAGGCTGGATCTGAGCAAGGGAGTGACGATTGTGTCCAGCGGTGCGAGATTGAGACGTGAGTCTGTCTCGTCTGGTGGAAGGTTCTGGGGTGTGCCTGGGTCGAAGGGCTCAGATACGGAGAGCCTCACCTCGGTCGGGTCACAGTCAGTGGGTGTAAGGACGTCTTACTTGAAAGACAGAAGGAAGCGGCCCCGACATAAGCCCCCTCTCCACCCTTCTCACGAGTAGAGAAGGGCGCGGGATGCGTTGCGGCACTTGTCGGCGATTTAGTTGTCGTAGGTGTCTGCTTTTCTCCCAATCGAATTCTTGCAGAGTTCGAGGAATTTCTAATCCGTTTAGGGGAAATGGTAGAAAGACATCGCCCGGCGGAGGTCTTGGTCGCAGGAGACCTGAATGCCAACTCCAGTGTGTGGGGCTCCGCAAAGACGGACGTACGTGGTGTGACACTGGCAGAGTGAGTTGTTGCCACCGGTTTGTCAGTTCTCAACCGGGGGACTACAAACACGTGTGTGCAAAGACTGGGCGGGTCCGGACCTCTCGGACCAACAGTATGGCTTCCGCAGTGGCCGTTCGACTGTGGATGCCATACTGGAGGTAAAGTCCTATGCGCAGGATGCGGTGGCCCGGGGCGATGGAGTCTTGGCGGTGTCTTTAGACATCGCCAACGCTTTCAACTTCCTACCCTGGCCCTGCATTAAGGAGGCACTTATTTACCATCGCGTGCCCCCATACCTGCGCCGCGTCATCGGGGCTTACCTGTCCGGGAGATCTGTGACCTTTCCCGCTCCTGGAGGCGGTTGGGAGGAGTTTGGTGTGTCGGCCGGTGTTCCACAGGGATCAGTGCTGTCCGATCCTCTGGAACATCGGGTACGACTGGGTGCTGCGAGGCGGCACCCTGAGGGGGATTAAGGTCCTCTGTTACGCTGACGATACGCTGGTCTTGGCGCAGCAGAGGACCTATCGAGAGGCGGCGGTCTTGGCGACGGTGGGAGTGGCCGAAGTCGTAGGCCGCATCAGGCGGCTTGGTCTGGAAGTCGCCCTAAACAAGTCCGAGGCTTTATATTTTCATGCCCCTCGAAAGGGCCCACCATCTGGGGCCCTCATTACCATCGGTGGCGTCAAAATCGACGTCACGAGGAGCATGAAATACCTCGGACTTGTTCTGGACGGTTGGTGGAGTTTCCGGGGTCATTTTACATCTTTGGTGCCGAAACTGTTGAAGACGGCGGCGGCATTGGCGCGGCTGTACACAGAGTGGTCAGGTCGATAGCTCTCTACGGTGCTCCCGTATGGGCGGACGCCCTGGATCGGCACAACGCCACCCTGCTGCGACGTGCGCAGATGATGGCCATCCGGGCGATACGGGGGTACCGGACCATCTCCGGTGAGGTGGCTTGCGTGCTGGCCGGAGTCGTGCCGTGGGACCTAGACGCGATGTGTCTGGCATCGGTCTATTGCCGACGTCGGGGCCTCGCGTCTGGGGAACCGGCAAGCCCAGCGTGCGCCAAGGAGGAGCGGGAAGCCGCGATACAAGTGTGGGAATCCCGGCTGACAACACCGTCTGCCGGCCGGTTGACGATCGAGGCTGTTCGTCCAGTCTTCCGCCAGTGGTTAGCGGCGTCATGGCGTCCTAACCTTCCGCACCACACAGGTGCTCACGGGGCATGGCTGCTTCGGGGGCTACCTGTGTCGGATCGCTGGGAGAGAGCCCGACGCCCGCTGCCACCACTGCGACGACTGCCTCGATGAGACGGCCCAGCATACGTTGGAGGTGTGCACAGCCTGGGCGTCTCAACGTCGCGCTTTGCGCGACGTCATAGGGGACGACCTCTCCCTGCCGGCCGTGGTCAAGGCAATGGCCGGCAGCGAGACGTCGTGGGATGCGGTCTCCTCCTTCTGCGAGGCAGTGGTGCTCGAGAAGGAGTCGGCGGAACGGGTGAGGGAGGCTTCTGCTGAACTCACCATCCGCCGGAAGAGACCGGGTCGCCGGAAGGCGGCATACGATCGCCGCCTTCCGACCTAACGAGCCAGAGGGCGGTCAGATTGGGGAAGCTGGCCGCCTACTAATCTGGCCCGAGTAGTCGCGCGCAGGTTGCTCCCACGCGCTACTCTGAGCAGGCCGTCGAGGGTGCCCACACAGGCCGTCGACGTACCTTTGCAGGCTCCCGCCGCCGCGTTTCGCGGAAGACTATTGTCCCCGTGTCTCGCGGCCAGTGGCGATCGAGGAGGAGCATGTGCCAGTCCGCGAGTCCCACATAACCCGCTCGAGTCCCCACTCAGGCCGGTATCCGTAACAGGATTTCCTCACGAAAAAAAAAGCCTAAATGTCATCTGCTAAGGAACAACTCATCATCACTACAACTAGATGAAGGCGACGACGAGAGGACCGAAGCAAGGTTACCTGAACCCAGAAAACCAGGAAATTCCGCCCATACATGTGGACAAATAAGGAGGAATTCCGCCCGTACTGGCCTGTGCGGAGGGGACTCCACTTCCCCCTGGATCGCCAGGCTTCGGATTAAGATGGGCCATCGGCAGTCAACGAGGACCACTGCCACCCTCGCATAAGAATAAACAGCACCAGCCGCATCACCTTCACCAGGCCATGCGCTCAGGGCCTCACGCAGCGCCCACCGACACCTGAAGCCACAGAAGGGCTCCCCTCCGCGCCAGCCAGGGTGCAGAAAGACCTCATGTCCCCGCAGTCCTCGCTGAACAGGGACATGACCATCCTGGCGAAGCTCCAACGCAAAGGAGCGCTCAGCCACGAGTTGATGGAGCATATGGGGTATCGACTCAGCTCAGTCGCAGCCCACCGAGTCCCAGACTCCGGTGCGCCGTCAGCGAGCAGCGACCAACCAGAATACGTCCGCCCCTTCGGAGAGTTCCTATCCCCTCCTTACCATAGGGGCAGCAGACCAGTTGGTCCTAGAAGAGCCGGCAAGAAGAGGCCCATTAAGCAGAGGAAGGGGTCGGTCCCTTTCTCTTTAGCACCACAACGTCAGCAGCAACCCACAGCAGTAGCAGCCAAGAGTATAACAGCTCTGCCAAGCCAATCTCAAGATACCCGATCCATCACAATTGACAGGGCAATCGACACCCTCAAGGATGTCCTCTTAGCCTTGAGGGAAGGCCGTGACCCTGTCGACACAGTGTTCCAGGGCATGATGAAATTACTAATGGCTGAACTCTGCATTATTTACTGGAATGCCGCCGGCCTGAGGAGGATACATCACTTCCTCCGCCTCCGCCTCCTCCTCCGACAACAAAATGTAGGGAAGGAGGCCGATGAGGATCGGCCATCTCTCAATAGGATGTATCGCCAGCTAACCAAAATACACCGCCCATTCGACCGCTCTACCACCCCGACGACTCACTGAGATACGGCATTATAGGGCAAACATTTTGGCAGATTACCTGGAAAGCCAGTTCCAGCCTAATCCGATGCCACTACCAGCACCACCGTTCGTTTCCCCGTCGAGTGTGAAGAGGGCTATTGCCTCGCTCAAGCCCAGGAAAGCTCCGGGCAATGGTGTTACTAACGGAGCACTGAGACATTTACCGATAAGAGCAATTGAAGCGCTAACCAAGCTCTTCAACACGATATTGCGTCTGGATTATGTCCCCCAGGCGTGGAAGGAAGACCTGGTCGTGATGATTCCTAAGCAAGGAAAGGATCCGAGAAGATTGGCGGGCTATCAGCCCATGACGCTGTTGAGTGCAGTTTCTAAATTGTTTCAGAGACTTCTTTTGTCTCTTCACGCTGTATCCCGCACACAGCAGGGTAGGCAGAGGGAACCTAGTGTTAAGGCACTCCATTCCCCACTTTCTGCCGGATTCTGGAGGCATTGCGTCTTGAGTGGCAGAACTCAACGCCGCAATTAGCCTCGACACCAGAGCGAAGAAATGGAAATATAAATTTAAGTAAATATTTTATCTCCTCAAGTGGGGATCAAACCCACAACCAGTTGGTTTTGCAGTGACAGTTTGTGCCACTGCGCCACGACTGGCCTCGCCTTCTAAATGTAAAATTTAAAAAAATGTTTAGCAACTACGTCTGAGTAGTCTGGTTACAACAACAAATTAATATATATATATATATATATATATATATATATATATATATACTTATATGTATATACTAGCGACCCGCTCGCGGCTTCGCCCACTTAAACCACAGAACTATTTAATTAACACACTGAATTATGTTCGTGTGTTTTGATATACCTATAATGTATGTTTGCAACGCAATGAAGATTTTTAATGAGAAATTTATTAAAACTTTAGGTCGCATTTTCGTACCTCCCATAAGAATCTCAATTGATTTTTTGTAATAAAAACACAACTTATCGATACTTACAATAAAATCCTAACTCATCGGTGTCTGTACATGGAAGATATTACATTTAACGATATACGATATAATAGCATTGGTCAGTTGGTCTGTTTGTCTGTGCGTTTGTTCACGATAATCTCAGAAACGGCTTAACCGATTTAAATCCTTTTTTTGTTTGTATTTTGGTAATCTGTCCCTAAATATTTAGTATTAGTTTTATTTTAATCAGCCTCACGCTGTATCCCGCACACAACAGGTTAGGCAGAGGAAACCTAGTATTAAGACACTCGTTCCCCACTTTCTGCCGAATTCTGGAGGCAATGCGTGTTGAGTGGCAGAACTCAACGCCGTGCTTATCCTCGACACCAGAGCGAAGAAATGGAGCGAGGAGGGATCGAACCCACCACCAGTCGGTTTTACAGTCACACTTCGTGCCGCTGCGCCACGACTGGCCTCAACTGGACTGGACTTTATTTTAATCGGCTCACACAAAGTTAAAACCAGATCCACGCTTTATCCCGCCTTTAGCAGGGCAACTTAGTGTTAAGATATTGCGTATAATGTGTGACTGATGTGCGAAATGAAAATATTATTAAACGAAATGAAAATAATATTAAATTATAATTCAATCCTCTAAGTGGGGATCGGACCCACAACAGTCGCGTTACAGCCACAACTTTGTGTCCCTGTACAGCGACGACCTTTAACAAAGAAGAGAAGAGAAGCGTCAGCGCTCCATTTACGGAAACAGCATATAGGGTATATTTTAAACCCATACCTAAAGAAATTAAGCAAAATACATCAACAGTGAAGACGTTCATATATTCTAACAATGTTGCCTGTCGAGTTAAATTTTTCTTCTTTTCCAATTCACAAATTTTCATTTTTACTTCAGTCTTTAATTATATTTAGTTTACACTCCAGTGTTTTTCTTTTCTTGTTATGCTCAAATGACTCATTTTTCGTTCTTTTAGACGACATAATTAGAGATTATAAGTAAAACGCACTGCGTACGTAAAACAATTTCACGCGGAACATGTTTAAGCCTGTCACAAAATGAAAACTGAGTGTGCAGAGCAAGAGAGCCGATGCTCGACAATCAAAATGAAAAACCGCGTATCTCCGAATTCGCGTAAAACGGGGTAGCGTAAGTCGGGGTATTATTGTATTTTTTATTGTAGATATCGCCATTTGAGCTAGTACCGAAAAATATACCTACTTTATTATTTTTGTTAATGTCACCAACGTTAACGTTTAATATAATAAATATGGTAGACTAAACAACTATTAATTGTACTTCTATTTTCAGCTTCACGCTGTTCACACAGCAGGGTAGGCAGAGGGAACCTAGTGTTATGACACTCTGTTCCCTACTTTCCGCGGAATTCTGTAGGCATTGCGTGTTGAGTAGTGAAACTCAACGCCGCACTTTGCCTCGACACCAGAGCGATGAAATGGAAATATAAATTTAAATAAATATTTCATTTCCTCAAGTGGGAATAGAACCCACAACAAGTTTATGCTTTGTGCCCCTGTGCCACGAACGGCCTCAATTTACTTTCTTCTTTTAAATTGTGGTTAAATACAATAATCGTAATTTAATTATGTCAAATTTCTATTAACCGACTTCTTAAAAGAGGAGGTCATCAATTCGACTGTATTTTTTATCCTTGTTACCTCAGAACTTTTGACTGTGTGAACCGATTTTGATGATTCTTTTTTTATTTGGAAGCTAGTGCGTCCCGTGTAGTTTTTATTAGAAAGGGTACACATAAAGGGTAGTTTGGTAAAAGTTTGGTTAAGTTCAGAGTATGAAATCCGATTGAAATTGAAGAAGTCGATTTTTTTTATAAAAAAATATCATTATGTTATTTTTTCTGGTAAAATTTCTTTGTACTCTATGATAAAAACTATTCTATAGGTTGCATTAGGTTTTGAACTATTACCATGCTTAAAATAAATTAATTTAATACAGTAGTTATCGGTATTTTAAGTAATTTACATTTTTCAGTTTTTATTTTTTTTAAATAAAACTATAATGAAATTCGGAATGAAACCCAAAAAAAATATACCTTGGGAACCTAGGCTAATACCATGCAAAAATTCATCAATTTCTGTCCAGTAGTTTTTGCGTGATTGACGAACAAACAAACAGACAGACAGACAGACAGACAGACAAGAATTCTGTTGAGTGGTTTTTTAGGTTCTATAATCGACATAGAAACCGACCTAATTTTTATATTTTTTATATCTTTCATGTACAGAATCTATCCTTTTATTATATATAGAGAAGAGATATATATATATATATATATATATATATATATATATATATATATATATATATATATATATATATATATATATATATATATATATATATATATATATATTTCATTTGGAATTAATAAACTGACTTTAAAACTTATGGACCACAATAATTAGCAGAGCAACGTCTAACAAGTACTTAGTTTCGGTTTGACCGATTGTTCGGCCGTATTTTGGCCGAAACCGAATCTTCGGTCAGTCACTAATTAAAAGTCATTGTAGTTATCAATCAATTCTGTTTATTAAGTAAATAATCGTGTAGTTTAAGAAGGCGAAGCCGCGGGCGGGCCGCAGTATATTATAAGTATTAAATTGATACATAATATAATTTTTCTTAGAGCCAGTACTAGTTGAACACGAAACTAGTAACGTACTCATTTAAAAAATAATAATAATACATATTTGCTTTAAACTTAGTTGTCTACGATTTATCAAACTGTGATGAATTTATTTATTTCAAGTAGCTTTTTTATAGTGTTATACCTATGTAGTGATGTAGAGCTTTCTGATAACAATGAGAAATTTCTCTATTATGCCTACGGAAGTAACCTTCTGGCAAAGCGACTGCATATCGCCAATCCATCGGCAGTTTTCCATTCGATAGCTAAATTACCAGTAAGTTTAATATTTAATTCCTTTTAACCATCATCGACATTTGAGTCAGTACTTGGTTGATTCTGTCGAGTGATATTGATTATAGCAATCAAGGTCACTTCTGAATTCGTGGCTTAATTCTTCATAGATGCACAAGAGTAAAACTTTAAACGCGACAGGCTATGGATTTGATTCCCACTCTCTGGTGTCGAGGTAAAGCGATGTGTTCCAGCGCTTTACCCCTCAACACGTAATGTCTCTAGACTGTGGCGAAAAGTGAGAAGCGGAGTGTCTTAACACTAACTCCCTCTGCCTACTCTGCTACATGCGGGATACACTGGGAAGCTAAAAAAAATAATAGTAGGGGAGATTGGGCTTTCGTAAACATTTTTTATGAATATTTTCAATATTCTAGCTATTTTTTGTGTAAATATTTATGGTGTAAGTATTTGAGTGTTTAATCCAAGTATCAATTTTATGAAACTATTATCGTATATCACATAAAATAAAAAAATAAATTAATTAGAAAGGTATATTTTATTAATTATAAACCATTTATTTTTTATATGTTCTACAATCAATATTTGACATTTAGAAACATGTTGTTTATAGAATCACAAATTGTATCGTAATTATAATAATCAAAAATGAGAATGTTTGTTATGAATGTTGAAAACTTCAAGTTGACTACAAAGTATTCACAACTTAACTCATCAACATGACAGTATGTAGCTAAAAGTATAATTTTAGCTATAGATAGCACGTAATTTTAATCAGTCTTCATTAAAGTTAACAAAATTGTAATAATCAACAATATTATTTCTGTTCATGCCGTCCTTAACAAAAATAAACGTAAATAAACTAGGTTGCTCTTTTATCAAACTTACTAAGCTAACTATCATTTACTATAATGAATGGGTAAGCATCTAATTTAATATTGTAAAATAGCCTTCACAATTTAACTAATCAACATGACACTTTTTTATATAATTACATAAAACAAACTTTAAATGTAAAATAAGAACGTAATAATCACTCTATATCCGAGTTGCAATTCAGACAAACAAATGAGATTTTATCTCCTGTAGCACAACTAGCATGAGCCCATAATTTGAAAACTAAGCTCCTCTTTAGATTTACTTAAAGGACCACTACATGCAAGACAGTACCAATCTTTATCTTCAAATTCTATATATTCTATAATAAAAAAATATATTTGTTATTTTTTGTCTTATGACATTGACTTTTTGATGTAATATTTTCTTTTACTTTTGTGTCCATCTTGCTTTTCGCTTTTTCTTTCATACCGTATTGTTGTTATTTGTTTTTCTGTCTTTTTCTGGCGTGTCAGTCAATACGGTACATTTTCTTTTAGGCCGATCCTGATAGGTAAGTTTACGAATAAGAGCCTTCAAAGAAAAGGGCAAATTTTAATATGTTACAACGTGCCCCATGGGCTCTTTTTATAAACATGTTCATAAATCTCAAAACCTATAAGCATTATACAACAAATAAAAACATATTTTTATAGCCAAATAAATACTTAATGTAACATAATTAACAACATATAACATTAGTTCAATTTAGTTTCAAAAATCAATTATTTAATTCAGAGGGTGCCCTGACTAATATCTGTCCGATATTTGTTCTTGGGCATACGGGTACGCGATCCCGGATCCTCGAGCCACCACTTGTTATAACCTCCGTCCAGTCCATAAAAGTGGTGTCCCCTTCTTTTAATCCCCTCCTTTTTCCTACCCTCTCCCTCTACCCATCCTTCCCCTTTTTTATCTGTCCTATCTTTCTTCCCCCGGTTTCTCCCAACAAAGGGGTTTTGGAGGTCAGATGGCAATCGCTCCACTAAAAACCACAACTCGCCATAACATGGAACGAACCAAGAAGAGACTGGGTACGACTAGGGCGTCGCCGCAAAACGACGCGCAGGCACATCGCCCCACACCTGGGACAAGTAGGCAATGGCTACCGTGTCGAATGAGAATGAGACGTCGGGTCCAGTGTGTTGTCCTCCAGGAAACTCGCTGGAAGGGCAATAAGTCCCGTAACATCGGACAGGGTTACCGGCTTATATACACTGGGTTACCTTCGCGTAGAAACGGTGTGGCAGTACTGCTTTCTGAAGAGCTTCAGAATGGGCTCCTTGAAGTTGACCGTCGCTGCGACCGCTTGATGCGAGTAAAAGTACTGATTGAGGGCGTTACCACAAACTTAATCAGTGCCTATGCTCCCCAGGCGGGATGTAGTGCGTCCGAAAAGGAGACATTCTGGGAGCAGTATGAAGAGGTGCTACTTACTATACCGTCTACGAGCGAAGTGGTCTTAGTTGGGGGGGACTTCAACAGTCACGTCAGTAAGGCTGCTGAGCCGTATGAACGTGTTCACGGGGGTTTTGGGCACGGTCTTCGCAATACAGAGGGAGAAAATATTCTCAGAACCTGTATTGCGTCAGATCTGGCTGTCGTGAATACGTTCTTCCAAAAGAATCCTCAGCACCTTATCACGTATAAGAGCGGGTCCCACTCAACTCAAATAGACTACTTATTGACCAGACGGTGTCATATGGGCAGGGTAACTAACTGTAAGGTCATTCCAGGCGAAAGCCTTACTTTTGCCCAACATCGTCTTCTTGTCATGGACTTTAACGTCACTCCGAAGAAGAAAGTAGCCGAGAAACGTAAGCCTCGGATCAAGTGGTGGTTGCTGAATGGACCGATGCAGACCGACTTCCTGGCAGAGGTGAAAAGTCATAATCTTTCGACTAACACCGAGACTGCTCAGGATGCTTGGGATCGAGCTCAGTCGGCAATCATTGCGGCGGGCAGGCGAGTTCTTGGCCTTTCTAGGGGAGGACGTGTCATCGACAAGGAGACATGGTGGTGGAATGACAAGGTGCAGGAGGTGACTCGTGAAAAGAAGGATGCCTTTAAGAAGTGGCAGCAATCCAACTCTCATGAAAACAGACTGGAGTACATAGTAGCTAAACGTGCCAGTAAAAGAGTTGTAACCAGAGCCCGCAGTGAGAGTTTGTCACCATGGTATGATAAACTTGAAACTGTGGAGGAGCAGAAGTTCATTTACAAGCTGGCACGTTCCCGGGATAAAGCGACGCAAGATATCGCAAAATGTCTTTGCGTCAGAGATTCCCAGGGCACGCTGCTCTGTAGTCATGCCTCTGTGAAGGAGAGATGGAGAAGCTACTTCCAGGAGTTGCTGAATACTCACGACACATGCAGTCACGCATACGCAACACATTCGAGGTAGTCTTGGAGTCCGTGACGTAGCGGATAAGCTCCAAGAGCGTCGCCTGAGATGGTTTGGTCACGTTACGCGCCGGTCTAAGAACTATGTCGGATGCAAGTGCCTTGCTATGTCAGTCCCTGGAGTGAGACCTCTCGGACGCCCAAAGAAGCGCTGGTTGGATGTCGTGATGCAGGACATGAGAGCCAATGGTCTAACCACCGAGGACGCTAAAGACCGTGCAAAGTGGTTGAGTAGAAAGGCAGACCCTAGCAAAAGCCGGGATTAATGCCAGGAAGAAAAACAAGAAGTTTCAAAAATCAAAATTTACATAAGTATTTTTTCTATGTTACCCGGCTTAATCGCAACACGTGGTCACGTCTATTCACTACGCAATATGGCGGGACATTGGTCGGGCTTGGACGACGCCCGTCGTTATAAGACTAAAGTTGACACAAAGGCCTAAACAAAAAGGTTCACGGATAAAAACAGCTGTTACTTTATACCCCCGTTACAAAAGCCCCAGTTTTCCCTAGTCTATTAATTTTTTTAGAGGTCGCGGGATTTTTCGTAACGATCAGGGATACGGCCAGATTGAATTATATAGGTTGTAGAGTAGTTCCTCTGTGTGAATGGTCTCGGTCTACCTACTCTCAGTGGCTGCAACTCTGAGTTATAGAGCTTAGAAGAGGCATCATTGTTCCGAAAAAGTAACGATCAGGGAAATAAACAAAGCCTAGCTCACCTAGCTAAGCACAAAAGCAATATGCACATTTCATTTTAACCAGTGATCTCGTTCTAGAGTAATAACCAGATCGGGAACTGTGGCTGCCTCTTTTAGAATTATCTCATTTAGAGAATAGTGAGAGAAAGATAGCAAAAAAATGGTTTACTTAGCAATAAAAATACTCAACACTGCTAAGGCAACATAGCTCAGCTCACCATAACATATTTTTATTTTGTTTTGGTGATCTTTTAGAGTTTCACATTAGATGTTCCTGATTCTCAAACTTAATAGACCAACCAATAATAATTATCAGACTGACGATTTTTTAATAAGGTAAACTTACAAAGGTAACTAACCTCCTATATAGGTCTATAAGAATTCCACATTAGATGTTCCTGACACCTCGAGTTTAATACGTAGGTCTATCAATAATACTCATCAGACTGAACTATTTTTGTTAAGGCACCCTATTTTTAATTCTTATACTTTACCTGGTCTATTAGAGCTAAATATTAGATGTTACTGACCTTCGTTTTTCATATATGTACAAAAAATGAACAGATACTACAGCGACTCACATCCACTTGAAAAACTTGCGTATTATGCAAATTTTTGATGTTTTTTAGACTTTTTTTACAAAATATATACAGGTATGGAAGTATCAGCGCTCTTTTTACGTGAACAGCATATAGGGTGAAATATTTTAAACCCATACCTAAAAAAAATAATCAAGATACCTCAACAGTTTCGACGTAGGATTTTTTTTTAATTTCACGATGTTTATCCATACCTGTATTTCGTATAACGCAGTTACGCACAGATACCAATAATGCAACTTTGAACTTTGCCGCCAATACCTACACAAATCACGTCTTATATTACAACAATAATTTTATTATTTATTTAAAAAAAAATCAAATCAGCTTCACGCTGTAACCCGCACACAGCAGGGTAGGCAGAGGGAACCTAGTGTTAAGATACTCCGTTCCCCACTTTCTGCCGAATTCTGGAAGCATTGCGTGTTGAGTGGCAGAACTCAACGCCGCGCTTAACCTCGACACCAGAGCGAAGAAATGAAAATATAAATTTAAGTAAAATATTTCATCTCCTCGAATGGGGATCGAACCCACTACCAGTCGGTTTTACAGTAACACTTCGTGCCGCTGCGCCACGACTGGCCTCAATTATATTTATTTTGTTTGAAAAAAATCACTTTTTCATTTTTGGAAAAAAGGCTTTTATAGAGTAGTTAAAACTGTGGTTTCATTCAAAGTGGCGCTGACACTTCCTACCTGTATAGTATTTAAACTATGATAGCTCTGAAATGCAACCACTGAGAGCCGGCAGACTAACTTATTTCACATGAGGAGACGCCATAATTTGAATATGCTGCAAATCTGACCATTTCCCTGATCGCTACTTTTTCATAACAATGATGCCTCTTCTAAGCTTTATAACTCGGAGTTTCAACCACTGAGAGCAGGCAGACCGAGATCATTCACACGAAGAGACTGCTCTACAACCCATATAATTCTTCATAATCTGGCCGTATCCCTGATCGCTACGAAAAATCCCGCGATCTCTTAGAATGAAAATGTAAAAATCCTAGCTGCATGCATTTGAATTTAATAAATTTAAATAAGATTACTTAATTGATGTAGCTAACTTATTTTTAAGAAATAGGTAAGTACTTAATATTAAGCTATCAATTTTAACTAAGATATCTATTTTTAGCTAAGCTAAGATGTCTTTTTTTTTTCTTTATAGTAATATGTAAAAAAAGATTATTGGCAACATTAATGATGTTAATTAATCTCATTATATTAAGATGCTTTTATTATCTACAGGGTTACAGATTAGATTTTATGACATATACCGAAATGTGGAAAGGTGCCGCAGCAACGATAGTAGAAGATCCTGAATCCGAAGTGTGGGGCGCTCTATGGGTACTTGATATGAAAGATATGGAACATTTAGACAAGTAAGTATACAATATTTATTTTTCGGTAATTAATAAATATTCGATTGCTCTTAAGAATTTCCGAATAATTTATACATGATTTGATTTTAGGCAAGAAGGTGTAGGTGATGGTATGTACTACGCAAAAAACGTGACTGTATTTACGGCCGATGGTGTTTCTTTAGTAGCCAGAACATATCAGGAAACTATAGATCCTCCTAAAGTTCCGAGCTACAGTATCCCAGCTGATCGGCAACCTTCTGAAACTTATATGGAGGTATTTTTTCATTTGGCTTGGTAATTACATTTTAGTAGATAGGATTCATGGGTTCACGACCAATGGGTGATGGTGGTGGTCCAGAACTGCTTCTCGGTGATTGCATGGTATGTTCCACCTAAAAATAAATAGGTACTTTAACTGCAAAATCAATCCCTTTACTAACCTACTTCGCAAATTTATAATTTAACTTTAAACTAACTTTTTAATTTCTATATATATTTTATAAAATCCTTGTGGGTACTACTTAAAAAAATAAGGAAAAAAATATTGGAAAGATGATGGAATTGTTATTATAAAAAACCCGGTAATAACAAAACTGATATTACAAAATATTCGTTTTGATAATATTTTGTTTTGGTATTACTAAAACGAATGTTATAAATTTGGTAACAATTACCCTCAGACCATTAAAACTGATGTAAAATCAAATGGATGGGAAAAATTTATCGAAATACTAAAATTTAAAAAAAAAGTTCCCATAATTTGTGTTGGTAATACCTGATATGAGTAATTATATAAATTCACTATACAGAATGGAAGTGTCAGCGCTCCTTTTATGGGAACAGCATATAATATAACAAAATATTTTAAACTCATACCAAAAGAAATTAATCAAGATACCTCAACAGTTTAGACGTAGGATTTTTTTTCATTTCACGATGTTTATCCATATCTGTATTTCATGTGACGCAGTTACGCATAAGATACCAATAACGTAAATACATACTACTACAAAAATACTACTAAAGGTTAATCAACTCTGAACTTTGCCGCCAATACCTACGACTCGATTTCGGAATGAGGTGTATGCGGCTTAGGCTTATGTGTGCGTGCGTCGTTCTTGACAAATGGTTTTTTATATTACAACAATAATTTTATAATTTATTTTATTTAAGAAAATAACTTTTCCATTTTTAGGGATTTTTTTTTATTGTATTAAACTTTTATAGAGTAGTTAAACTGTGGTTTCATTTAAAGTGGTGCTGACACACCCTGTATATTTATTTTTATACGTAAAAAAACTTGGCATTCTTGATATTAAAATTCTTTGACATCTTTCAACTACGCTTGTTTTAATATCGGGGTCGTTGGTCATGTAATAATTAAGCTCGACTTGGCAGATAATTTGACAGATAATTTTCTTCTTGAAGTACTCCCTCTCTCTCTCTTCGTCCCTCCCTCTACCAAACTATCAAACTAGTATCGAAAGCGGACAATGAGTAGTATATCGTCGAATTTCATTATTAACTGATGATGGTCGCATTGAGTACCACGCACTGGTGATATGACTCGTATAGAAAAAACTAATTCAACTGCGATAGCAGCAGCTGTTAATGTTGTTCCAGTAAATAACTGACTACACTCCCTTTTTAGTGAGCTGGATCTTTATTTAAATCAAAAACTTGTATCATCGCCAAATAACACATACGAGTACCGAACATATATAGAAACGTTATGGAATTATGGTTCAGCAGCAAAGACTTCGCACCTTACATGTGGTGAAGACACCCCAGGAAAAATTAATACATGTAACGTGACTAACAAAGGTTTTGCCAACAGACAAGAGCTGTCAAAAGAAAGTACTATTCTTGAAATGATAGGCCACTTGTATGGTGACATATTCAATCAAGGAAAGTTTCTAAAGAATGGTGTTGAGATGAGATTAAAATTAGTTCGCTCAAAAGTTTTATTTAATCTTATATCATCTTCTGCAGATAAAAAATTTAGAGTAAACATTTATCATACATCTCTTATAATATGTAAAGCAAGAATCAATCCCTCCATGCACATGAAAAAGTATTAACCACGACTATGGCTAAATACCCTGTTACCCGAGCTGAAGTAAAGGTTTTAACGTGTTCAAGGTAAAACACTTGAAAATGTTATTCTTGGACAAATACCAAAAAGATGAATTATTGGATTGGAGTCTCGCATTTTTTACAATTCGCTGAATTCCTTTCGATTTTAGTAATAATTCGTTGATTTTATTTAGTTTATATATTGGATGGTCAACAAATACAAGCATTAAGCCCCAATTTATCGAATAATGCTTTCTTTAGTACTTATAGTACAATATTCTCTGGCACTATTCTGGACCTATTAGTAATTCCTCAATTAATAAAATCTTTACCAGAAATTCCGCATAATTTAAAGACGTCCCGACTGTTAATCCTAATAAACTATTGGGCTTGTTTATTTTCTTTTTAGTTTTATGCAGTCGGGGTTTTTGTTTTTACAAATATTCTTTTTTATTATTATATAAAACACACAACAGCCATTGAGGGTCCATGCACTTTTCTGCTCTTTTGTCCTTTTCTTTTTGTGTGATTTTGATTTCTTTTTTAAATTTTGTTGCACTATACTCCTTTACACAGCATATGGATTGAAGTTTTAATTTGTTATTGTTAGCACCATTCCGGTGATTGCGTTAAATTGTTTTGTGTAAAATTAGGGCTGAATTTAAGTAGAGGCAGGCAAGGCGGATGCCCACAAGGAATAGTAGCCCCCACAATTGAGAAATAAAAAAGTGTTAAAAAAGTTTTTACATTTTGCAACCATATTTGCACAATACAAAATATAGGGCTGGCATAAATTGCTACGAGCAAATCAAAATAATCGACCCCCATTCATTAGTTTAATCTTCAATAAATTGTATTTAACTTTAAAATTGTTTAGTTTTTATATATTTTACGTATAAAATATTTTATAAATATTTTAAATTTAAAATAATCCTATAATTAAAAAAAATAATAGGGCCCCCATGGTTGCCTCGGTGCCCTCATAATACACATATCTAGATCTGGCTATGCTTAAAATATATTTATTTTATTTCCCCAGTCTTCTAACAAAAAGTCCGGCATTAGATTTTGCAACACATGCAACCCTATAAGTGTGATAGTCGAAGAAAAGATTGCCTTAGCACTACGTTCTCTGTGTTAGCTAAGAAATACCTACACCTTATTTACGAAATTCAATAAACCTTTTTTACTTTCAGGTAATACTTTATGGAGCCTTTGAATGTTTTTTACCAATGCGTTACATAAGATTTTTATTTACTTTTCCTACGAACAATAAAGTAGCGGAGTGGTCTATTAGATACACGCTTAGTTATCCGTTTAATAGAACAAACATAGATTAAATTGCGTTTGATTTATTGTAAATTTACCTTACTCTTTGTTTACTTTAATTTTTAATAAAATTACTATTATTTTGATTACAAAATTCATTTACTCCTCGTACAAAATTAAGAATCTAGTTAATTACGTTGAAAAACCAACAACATTACATGCAAATAGTATTAATCGTACATTGTGGCTTATAAGAGTAGTTTTAGTAAGAAATTTGAAACAATAGACAATAATAATCAAAACAAACCAACAAACAATAATATATACTTGTAATTTATAATAATTAGTAATTATTTATTAGCAGTGGTGAGTAAATATTTTTTATCGAATGTACCTATCAATTAATAATATTTTTTAATTTGAAATATATTTTACATGTTTTATTCAATAAGGCAGGATCACAAGCTTGTTAAATGATTAGAACGTTGATAAGCTGCAGTTTAATTATAATTAATAAAAAGTCATATATTTGTTTATTATGATACCAGGGAAATAGCATATTCTCATTATAGATATAAAAAGATATAAAATTTAAAACAACAAATACGAGCAAAAATTATTGAGTCCAGTCGTTGCGCAGAGGCACAAGCGTGCACCTGTAAACGTGACTGGATGCAGGTGCAATATCCACTCGAGTAAATGATGACGAATATTTAATATTTTCATTTCCTCGTTCTGGTAATGAGGGAAAGTGCGGCGTTTATTTCCGCCAGTCAATACGCAATGCCTCCAGAATTCGACGGAAAGTGGGAAAGTTTAGAATCTTGAGGGGGACGGAATGTTCTAACACTAGGTTCCCAGTTTCCCTCTGCCTACTCTTTTATGTGCGGGGTACAACTGAAGGTAAAAAAATCTTAAGTTACAATATACAGGAAGTAACGCCATCGACGGATCAACAGTTGTCCTTGGGTAGAGAACCTCAGTAAATGGATACGCCATTTCACCGTGCATTTTAGCCGATTTTCAGTGGTCCGGTAGATATTTGAGAATTTGTGATTTTTTGGAAATAAAAAATTTTTCAAGAAAATTAACAAATACAGTCTAACTGTTGTTTTCCCAATATAGCGCCCATCGTTACTTGTGATTGATCTATATAATTTAAGTAACAAATATTTAAATTAATAAGAGCAAACAAGCAGTTTGGTTTGGTTCTTTAATTATGGCGTTCCGAGCGTGCCAGTAAGCAAATAAGTGTACAATTACGGAAAAAATGTGATTTTCAATTAAATCCTTTGTATTATAGTCGTAATTCCGTGACACTAACTCGATTCAATTTATACGAATATGCAATTTTGAATCAATGTTTTCTTATGACTTTACTGGCAACTGGTCTTTTTTTGGAACAAGGAATAAAGAGCTAGTAACATAATATAGATTTAAATAATAATATTATATAAATATGTAATAATAAAAACTTACAATTTAGTCTATGCCTAAGTGCTTATGATACCCTTAATGTCTCTGTAGTCTGGGAGCATAAACAAATAAAAATAATCTGTAGAAAATTTAAAAAAGATATATTATAAAAGTCAATAATCAAAATCACAAAATCAAAATAACCCGATTTTGAGGTCTGAGGTCTCGACTGAGATCTTACTGTATTTAAATAAAATGTAGAATTTTAAGTTATTTTTTGGTAAACTTATATTGTACAATGTAATTAAGAATACTCATTTATTAACAAACTTTATTAATCAGATGTATATCTGATGTACAACTTTTACAATAATAATTCATTGTTTTTAATAGAATATTAAGACTATCCGTTTCTCCAATCAATTCGAAATATATAACTAATTATGACTTAAATGATTTATAAAGACGTGATCGCTTACACATATTATGAGCAAATAATGTCGATGAACTATGCTTTTGGATTTTCACTTTTCTTGCTTGTGCTAGTTGGTCTAAATATTTTCTTTTTCTATACCCTAAATACTCCTGGAAGAAAATCTCCTAAATTTAATGTTCCAAATATTAAGTTAGATTTAACTTCGAGTGTGTTCAAGGAGATCTATGATTATCTCAACTATTTACCCAGTCAGTATAAAAATAAGAATCCTAAGTTTGGATTGACCCAGAAACGAATATTGAATTCATTTAACATAAGTAAAAATGAGAATCCTCAAGGAATATGGGATCAAACAGAAAAGGTTAGTGACTAGCATGCACTGTTAAACAATTTACTCTACATTTAATCATTAATTAACAAATGATTTCAGTGGAATAGTGAAAATTCATTATTTCCTCATGAAAATGGAACTGCTGGTAAACTCTTACATGCCATACAAACCTCTTCAATAGCATTAGTCGACAATGCTCCTAAAGGAACTCAGTTGAAACTTTTATTTCTGCTTGAGGTAACTATTATCAAACTATAATTAATTCATCTTATTTATACTCTCTCATACAAAAAGCTAAAATAAGTAGGAAACTATATACTTATTATAAAATAGTTTTGTAAAAAACATACTTTTAGGGGAAGCAAAAACTTTATTTTAAGCCTAAGCGCTATAATTTGGATCACATTATAAATGGTAATATATATTCAGGATATGATCGCCATAACTCTGAAGTCTTTGCATATTATTTAGCAATGGTGCTGAACTTTCGATGGATTGCCCCCTCAGTAATAAGACATGTACATTTACACAAAGATATAGTACCTGTTGCGACTGTGGGATTGAAAAGTACTATGATTAAAAATGGTATGTCATA
>JAATLQ010037110.1:92981-121986 GCA_013421005.1 Heliconius erato x Heliconius himera | reverse complement strand
GAGGTTAAGCGCGGCGTTGAGTTCTGCCACTCAACACGCAATGCCTCCAGAATTCGGCAGAAAGTGGGGAACGGAGTGTCTTAACACTAGGTTCCCTCTGCCTACCCTGCTGTGTGCGGGATACAGCGTGAAGCTGATTTATTTATTTATTTTATTTTATTATAGTTGTCAATCAATTCTGCTTAAATCAATAATCATGTATTTTAAGCGGGCGAAGCCGTGGGCGGGCCGCTAGTGTAAAATAAGTATACAATTATGTAAATTACATAGATATTTTTATTTTCTTTAAATTCATTTTACTTCAGATGCTTAGTGTGGTAACCAAATCGGCACATACCTTTCGAAAAAAACAGTGTAACTAAACTGTTTATCTTAAGCCTTCTTTGTCTATCATTTACTTCAACTTAAAGCGCACACAACCGAAGTCGCCGGCAGTAGCTAGTGGGTCTACGTATATACGAGTATATTATTATTAATTGTCATACAAATAGCTCAGAACCGACGATCACGTAAGATCCCAACCCGATATGATCAGCGAGGTGACTTCGCACCTTCGCCGAAAGTTATCTAGCTCGACATCGCTAAAGCCGTGCATTGTGTCGGACGCGGCGGCCGCTCCGCCTCGCATCCATCACGCGTAAGCCCTCAAGAGCGGCCGCCGTCGACCTTTGTCATGACGCATCCCTACAAATATTTTTGGTGTCACTTGTTTTGACGAACTAAAAATATCAGGTTTTTATAATAATGTATATGTATATAACATAAATAATAAATAAATTGTCGACTTTTAGGACTGTAAAAGTAAATCTTTCGATCGATACTTACAATTTTTATTTTTATAACGCTTTGTAATATTGTAAAAGTAAGGTTTAATGATTAAACATTATTCATATTTAAAAATTATGTCATAATTAAGATATTATTAGTTACTAAGATATTTGACTGCGCTAACATAGCGAAGACTTTTTCTACGTTTTTTTTTTTACAGTTTTGCGTTGTATCCCGCACATAGCAAGGTAGGCATAGGGAACCTGGGAACCTAGTGTTAAAACACTCCATTCCCATTAAAACACTCTCGTTGCTCACTGCCCGCCGAAATCTCAAGGCTCAAGTGCGAAGAAGCGGAGCGTTGAATGACGGAACTCAACCCCGCTTATATTTTTTGTTTCATATATTTATATAGTAGGTATGAAGTAATTATGAAAACCATAAATATTTCTTTTCTTTATCTTTCGCAAATATAAAATACGCCTTGAATATGAAATGCGATACTCTAGAATAGAATATGATATGTGGCAAGATCGCGACAACAACAAAGTGTTTGAAGTGCGGCACTCAGTCTTCGCGTATATTTATCGAGCGTTCTGGGAAACGTCGCGTCGATCAAGCCTTTGAAAGGCTTTCATATATTATTGATTTTGTTGTTTGTTTGTTTTGTTCGATGGCGATGACTTTTGCTATTAGGCGCATAAAAAAATCTACTTTCAAATAAATTATATCATTTAATTTTATTGATCCTATTCTTTGTTTTCTAATGTAGCCATTTTGTTTTTTTTAATAGAAAAAATTAAGTAATCTAAAATATGTATTGAAATAAAAGATAAATCCATAAATAGTGATTTGAATATACATCCATATTGCTTACATGTATATGTATATAGGTTCCTACCTATATTGTTTGATTAAAGAAATTACGTAGAAAGATAAATACTTAAAGCCTGAGCTTCTAAATGTCAGAGAAGAGAAGTTGTAACTTTATTAGCTAACTTGAGGCGAGTTATAAAAGTTATAAATATTTAATAGATATTTTCCCACAATGGGGTGGCCATTGACACCCGTTAACCCTCGAGAGCGTTGTAAAGGAACGATCGGAAAGAAATAAATTCCATTCACCCCCTAGAGCTTACTAAGCAAAATTATTAGTTTTCGTTCATTGTTAACATTCGGTGTCCTTTTATTTGATACCACTAGGAATAATTTTACTATTAGCTATAATGCAATAATTTGAGCATTTAAAAAATTTAAAAATTTAAGGATCTGTATATAATATTATGATGAGATGTTCATAGTCGACTACATTCTGTTACTGTTAAACGTGGAACAATTAATAAATTTTCGATGCTACCATATTGGTTCAATTTGGTTCTTTTACGTTTTTACGTGCTTTACTAACATGAAACTATCAGGTAAGTATTTAAAATTAAGCAGCTTAATTTTTAGTTTAATCTGAAATAAATAAGATTTAACTTCTTTATTTTATGATTAAAATATCATAAAATTTTACTAATATTTAATAGTACGGATAAAAAGGGTAACGTATTTCCAAATTACAAGTAGCATTTTGATATATTTGATTGATTGGTTACGTATTTTATTGGGTATGTTATAAGTAAGACTAATATTAAATATAATTATTTGCTATATCAACTTTTGTAATGAAACGTGTGACATCGCATGAATGTAGAAAGTGAACTGATTTAATTCACTACCTACGAATTTAATATCTCCAGTAATATATATATATATATATATATATATATATATAGTATATAAAAATAAATCAGCTTGACGCTGTATTCCGCACACAGCAGGGTAAACAGAGTGTTAAGACACTCCGGTGCCCACTTTCTGCCGAATTCTGGAGGCATTGCGTGTTGAGTGGCAGAACTCAACGCCGCGCTTAACCTCGATACCAGAGCGAAGAAATGGAAATATAAATTTAAGTAAATATTTCATCTCCTCGAGTGGGGATCGAACCCACAACCAGTCGGTTTTACAGTCACACTGCGCTGCGCCACGACTGGCCTCAATAGTAGGTATATGTTATTATTAATCCTCTGAAAAAATGGATTGTACTACATCAAGTTAAAAATCCGCTTACAAACTGTTAATTACTAACGCCCACGCTCATATACAATTCTGGGTCAGCATTGTCAATTACTATATTGACACGTATCACAAAGAAATGCTACCGGTCCAATAATATGTTGTTGTAGCGGCTCAGAGCACCCACGAATACAACATGTCATTTAACACAACAGTTTTTATACAATCTGTCAATGTGTCTATGTTTATGTAACATATTATACAGGTATATATATATATATATATATATATATATATATATATATATATATATATATATATAAGATATTTTTAATATTTTTGTATGTTTGTTCGTATATAGTTGAATAAACAATAAGACGTACTTCTTAGCAAATACATAGTTGTTTATCAGAAATGTCAACGATTGTCGCTTGAGTATACACATAGATTAAATAAATTATAAAAAGAATTAGAGGTCGTCGTGGCCCAGGGGCACAAAGGAGTGACTGTAACGCGACGGTGGTAGGTTCGATCCCCAAATGAAAAAAATATTTTAATTTATATTTCTATTTCTTCGCTCTGGTGTTATGACACTCCGTTCGCCACTTTCCGCCGAATTTTGGAGGCCCAAGTTTGGACGTCGAGGCAAAGAACCGCGTTGAGTTCCGCCACTCAACACGAAATGCCTCCAAAATTCATCGGAAAGCAGGGAATGGAGTGTCTTAACACTATGTTCTCTCTGCCTACCCTACTGTGTGAGGAATACAGCGTGAAGCTGATTTGATTTATAAAAGTAATTATTTTTGTTGAAAATGACCATTTTTTTTTGTAATTACAATAAAAAAAGTCTTTTATCATTTTAGTTTTTATTACATAAATATAAAACAAATGAAAGCTTAGAAATTAGTAAAACATTATTGTAAGTTAAGCAGAATGTCGTTCCTAAAGTGGCGCGTGTAACGTCATTAGACAACACTATTCACGCCTCCAGCCACTATCAATACAGAGCGCTGAACAACGAAAAGTGATATACGGCAACGGAAATAAATAAAGAATTAACTCAGACGCACCGAGATAAAGTTGTTATTTGGTTGCAAGTGTAATTCTTTTCAATTTTCCTCCAATCGAATTTGGCTGTAACATCAATCGAGTTCCCACATTTTCCGGGCGCACTTACACAATATCAATCAGGTTTTATTGGTGTTATCGAGGCGGGTGCGGGAGGTGCCGGGGAGGGTGCTATTTGTATCAATAACCTGTCAATGGGCGCCCGCTCCGCCGGGACCTACTCCGCCACTTCGGTTCTCTGTGACCACACTGATTTGATTACCAATCTATCGCTCTGGGCGTGTGAAAGATAACTCGTGTCACACGACCGATAAAGACGTTATTTTTATAACATGTATGTTTAAAAAAAATAATTTTGATTCTTGATAATTTTTAATAAATAACATAATTTTCGTTTAGTATACGTATTAGTATTTAATTAATTATTTTGACCCTATATTTGTAATTAATTATATTATGTATTTATTACCCATTGCCTATAAATAAAAAAAGAACATACAATATTATTTTTTTGGGCTTTTCAATCATAATTTATTATTAGTTATTTATATAAATATAATTTTTACTTTTTACGTACATCGTCTGCTTTAATTCTACAAATATTTGCCAAAATAATACGAAATGGACCAACATAAAGTTAAGGCAAGCATTATTTCGCGAAATCGTCTGGCCTTTAGTACTGAATGTTCAGGTGGGCGCCGTCTTCACGCTGATAACACGCTAATGCCCTCAACTTTGCACCGCAAAGGGGGTGGAGGGGCGCGTCAGCCAGAGGGTGAGGCCATTCGTGGAGGAAAAATGGGAAAAGTCAGATCATTCGCCTTATTGAACACAAATAAGTTTATCGAGTTGGAATATCCGTCGTTATACGGGGAGAATATACTTAATATATGAATCGCCTTTCTTATATAGATGTTTATTAAATAAAAACTTTTAATAATAGTTTCATGTTATTTTATGTCTTATATATGTGTTGTTAGTCAATTATATTAACTTCAAGGATAATCATAAAAGGAACAACGTATCTATAGTATAGTATAGTACATATAGTAGATATAGTAGAGTCATCATAAAAATCGATCGAGCAATAAACAATATTTTAGAACCGTTGGGAGGGTGAAAATATGAAACATAAATTTTATCACCTTAATGAATTACGCGCACCAATTTACCAAATAACGGTGCACAACAACAGATAGGTCACCTGTCGTAAATAAAAATAAATAATCTATTACATCACGTTCGGTTTTGATAATGTTCATAACTTAGCCCGAATCTAGTGTCGTTTAGAAAACAATAGGTATTTCGTAGTTGATTTTTTATATTGTATATCTACCTTGCAGATATATATAAAAAAAAATTAGCCTAGGGAACCTAGTGTTAAGACATTCCGTTCCCCACTTTCTGCCGAATTCTAGAGGCATTGCGTGTTGGGGGGCAGAACTCAACGCCGCGCTTTGCCTCGACACCAGAGCGAGGAAATGGAAATATAAATTTAAGTAAATACTTCATCTCCTCGAGTGGACATCGAATCCACAACCAGTCGGTTTTACAGCCACACCTTGTGCCACGGCGCTACGACTGGCATCAGTAAAGTAATAGGCATATTAAAAATATACTCAAGTAGGTATACGACTACGGCTTCGTTCCGGCAACGAGTGCCGAGGTGAATATGCGTGCGTATATTTGTAGTAATAAACGTAAATTTATTGCTCGGTTAGGTTTGCAGTTTTCCTGAAAAGTGGAGATGTGTGGAGCGACGACGCTAGCGCCGGCTGCTTCCACCCCCTCCCCCCGTGCGTGGTGTAGACACCTACCTACGATATAATAAAACTTTATTATTTGCACTTTTAGTATCTACCAAAATATAAAAAGCATCTCCGGCAGCGAATTATTATGCCGTTAAACTGTTTTATGTTAGCGCGTAACTCTACCTACGGTTTTTAAGGATCATTTGGGAGGAATTTTAGTGTAAAAAATTCAAAAGTAATATTTTTTCTGCTGACAAACACCAACGATACGCGAGAGTTTCTTGATATCATATTAAAAGATAAAATATATCTCAAAAGTAAAGTGTGGTTATGGCCATATTAAATTCTTGTTCTTACTTTTAATTGTAGGATTATTTTTTTGAAACAAAGTTATTAACGTTAATTGTTGTTCGCATAGAAATAATTATTTATTTTAAGGTTCAAAACCGAGGTATTATATTTTAGTAGATAGCGATGTCTACACTCTACAGTAAAGAGTACAGGGTAAAATACGTGAAAATCCAAAACACTATTTTATATAAGTACGTATATGATGCAGTCGTGGCACAGTGGTACTGTGATACAAGCGTGTAAAGGCAAACGTGACGGTGGTGGATTCGAATCCCATTCGGGGAAAATGAATTCTTTAATATCTTCTTTTCTTCGCTCTGATAACTAGGCAAAGCCTGGCATTGACTCCTCCACTCAATAAGCAAAATTTGAAGGTAAATAAACAAAGTATATTCTATATATATATGGAGCGTATTATATTTAGGTCATATAGATTTTCGAAACCTGTATGTAAATCCAATCTTTATAAATATTTATATTATAAGTTGGTGTTGTCCACCTAAGTGGATAGGTAAAGACACAGATTGTCGACGGCTCGACATAAAAGGTAAGAAGTGAGAATGTTTGCGCGCAGAAGAACCGGGGTATAAACATTCGAAGCACGTTCCTCCGAGCCCGGGCCGCAGTTAAAAGCGGATTATGAGCGGAGTGGCCAATAACACGGCATTACGTGCGATACGCCTCCTCTCCTCTAGGCCTCTGCCCAAGGAGGCCGTTGATAATCCATCGCGTACGCTTTGTTTTAGATTTAGACATGTTAGGAACTACTGTAAATAAGATTAACTAATTAATTAAATATAAAAAAAATAAGTTTGGAATTTTAATAGAGGCCAGTCGTGCCTCAGAAGCGCAAGCGTGCGATTATAAAAGCGACAGGTTGTGGGGTTAGATTCTCATTCTTCTTCTTCTTCCATTAAATCGACTCATTTCGTATATTCAATATCTTTGCTCTGGTAACGAATGAGGCGATGAGTTCCGCCACTCAGCACGGAATGCCTTCAGAATTCATCTAGTGGAGAACGGTTCCCTCTGCCTACTCTTCAATGTGCGGAATACAGCAAGAACCTAAAAAAATTTTTCAATAACAAAAGACATAGAAATACCAAAGTTTTCCTAAGTTTTTATTATTTTAATATTTAATTAACAATTCATAATAAAATTCAAATCACAATCAAAAAAATGACATTTTATATATTTGTATCTTAAATTTATAATATTTAATTTGTGACCAAATCATATAATCAATAAGAGATTACTTCAAAATAAAACGAGAAAGCCAGTGAGATGGCAAATTCAATCAGACCATGTCGAAAGTACGGCGTCACTCGAACAATTTCTACGATTGGAAACAGTTTTACAAGCAATAAATTCGTGCAGCCACATCGCTATGTGCGGGTACAACATTTATTAGCTACAATATAGATTAGATTAGCGTTGCATCCCTCTGGTCCGGGGCCCCCGGGAGATGGAATTTGTCCTAGTAATGTGGCCACGCGCCGAAGTAATTTGATGGAGACGACCCTTCTCTATGTGACTCGAATGTCGCCTCGCCACTGTCTCATTTTAATTGAATAGTTGGCGCGGCGTGGCGGCGTGGGGTGTCGTTGTTTTCCTAGATAGATAACTTTATAGTCGTTTTGCATAATTGCGGGTCGTGTCGCACTAATTTGTTACAATTTCGCAATCTGTCACGCTTTGTCTCCGGCGTAAATCAGTGATTGTGCGCCGGCAATAAAGGCAAATGTTAAGTGAAAAGTTTTTAGTTTTTTTTTGTTGTTGTTGTTATCTTACTTACATGTGTGTTTATGTAAATATTTACGTGTTTGTATTATTACAATGGTTTTATGAGTAACAACTATTTCAGGTATTTGATACTATAACCTAACATAAAATTCTGGTAAATTTTCATACGTATTTTAAGGAGTAGTCTTATTACACTAATAACACTCTATTTCACAGTATTTTTTATTTTAAGTCTATTACCTTAGTTACCGTCTGTGTCTCTTTATATTGCATAATATCTGACCAATCAATTATATGTAAACTTGTCATGTAGGGTTCTTATGAGTGGTATTAAAAAATAGATCCATCTATCGTGTCAATATTTCTATACAGAAAGTCTTTATAATACACATACACCTCAAATAAAAGTCTGCTACCGAACGGCTCGCGGCTTCGCCTGTGAAAACACTTGTGATTTCTTAATGGTACAGTAGGTACTCAAACGCGATGACACTCGTTTAAAGCTATTTTTATATTAGGTATAGCCAAAAAATAATATTTTTATTAAAATTCATATTTTTTTTAAATTAAAAGTCTGATCTTCCTCTAGGAATATATGTACAAAGTTTCATAAAAATCGTTTGGTAGTTTAGGCATGAAATCGTAACAAACCGACTTATGTTCATATTTATAATATTAGTGGGAATGAATGAATTAATTAATAGATTATATTTTATTACAAGTAAACTTACCTACAATATTCAAGAAAGTCTTATAATCATTATATTTTAAGACATAATCGTTACTATTTAAAATTAATTTAAAATCAATGTTTTAAATATTAAAACAATAACAATTTAGATAATCTGTGACGTTTTGCATTAATATAAAAACACGTCAAGTAAATTTAGCCGGAGGGAAGTAGGAACGAAGTTCTCACCGCCATCTAGTGACGCTCGAGCGGACAACGTGAACCGGTCCGTGACCCGCGATCTGCGCTAATGAATGTAATTACTGCTCTGGAATGTTTGTGAAAAAGCGCCAAAGCTTCGACGATATTAAAATGTTTAAGATATGAGTAAGTATTTTTTTATATAATTCTATATATTTCTTTTTCTAAATTTACACATTGTAGTAGAAATTAACACAAAAAGCTATTTCAAAAACTCAACAGTGTCAATTTAATATTTTTATGTACAGTTAAAAGCTTTATCTTTCTTTGTCTTGAGAATTTATTGTATGACATTCATTTCAATAAATTACCTTACATTATCTTATTAAGTAAAGATTGATTATTTCTGTATTTTGTCGACAACAGAAGAAATTGAATGATATAGGTAGGTATATCAGTTAGGTAGTCTTTTGATATAATTATGTATTTTTCATAGAAACTCAATATGACACATTGATTTGAGTTTTATTTTGTTTGTTATTATTAATTTTATACAAAAAAATTGTATTCAATAACATATTCTAAAACTAATTAATAAATTTCACTTTAGGAAGTAACCATTTCTATGAGAGTTATTTTCCTATAGTGTTATCATCCGAGGTAGAGTTGGGTTTTCAGGCGCTAAATTCGAAATATAACTTTTATATATTTCGAATTGGAAAAAAAATAAAATGTTAATAATTAAAAGAATTGAGAGTTTGTAATTTGTATGTTTTATAAAGACAACATTTCTGATTTTACTAAGTAAATTTATTACTGATATTGTAAACAAATATGAGATTTCGATCATAATGATTTCGATTCAATTTTATAATTAAAAATCTTTAAGATGTGCTGTTTACTAATGTAACATTATTAAAAGAGGTTAAATCAAAATATTTGGTCTCTGTAAAGCTTTTAATGGAGGTTTTAATATTGCTTTACACTGTATTCCGCATATATCTGGGAGTTCAGAGAGAACCTAGTTTTAAGACACACCGTTACCCACTTTTCACATAATTTTACGTCTCGACGTTGCGTGTTTGGTGGGGATCGACATCACGACCGCCGCGTTACAGTCACATCCTTGTGCCGCTGCGCCACGACAGACTCACCTGGCTATATATGCTAATTAATTTAATATGTATCGTATTTAGTTTTTATTGATGTGAATATTGAAAATTCACATGTTAATTTCGAAAGACGAATTTGAATTTTAAGCTCAAATCAACGTGTCGTGTTTATATCTTAATTCGGAAATTATTTGAGTAGAGTTTGAGTAATTTTTTTTTTTTTTAAATATTTGCCATCATAACAACTTTTATGGTATGGTATTTTAAATGATACTGAATATAGTATTGAATATTTTTAAGTTTTGCTTAAAGTTCTCCAACAAATTATTTGAATTTTTAATATTAAACAAACGCTCAATCAAATACAAGAAAGACCCAGAACTGTTAGTGTTATCCAAATTATTTTTTCCCAAACAAGATTTCAATTCGTGTACTATCCACAATAGTATAACTGTGATTGACAAAGTAATAAGCAAAAAACAAGACAAATATTATGACAATAAATGCAAATATGTCTTTGAAGCGTTTATCTTTTTACTTATTTTTGTCTTTAGCTGTATCTAGGAGTATATAGAGAAATAAAACAATCGCGTATATGTTAACGAACATTTAATTTTTTATTCTTTATCAATATATTATTTATAATAATTATAATTTAGCTACATAGTGAAATTTTAGACACTTCAACATACACGCCATTGTGGCTGCAGAGTAAGTATCTTTAACACAAACCAAAAATATATCTACATTAATTAACATCTATCTTAATACAAACAGCTAGTTTTCTAGAATTATGTTTTCTTTTGTATTGCACATATCACCTAACCAACTTGAGACCTGCGACTAATCAGAAATCATGAAACACTCGATATGTCGACGTTGTTAATACCAATTGTTTACTAATACCAATATTGATAGCTCTATGATGAAATCACCTAAAAGATAAAATTAGGAACATATTAATATAAATCTATTATAACAATAATTACAGTCTTAAATTATAATTAAATATTTTATTGTACAATATAATACAACCACTGACAGCACTGCTCTACAATCATATCATATTTCTCTTAATTAACACTGTCTATTCACTCCAATTAAAACAAATGTTTCAATGTAATAGATATTCACTAAACGTAAGAACAGTACAATCACAGCGTCGCCCAAAGAGCTTTGAAAAAGAAGTAAGCCTAAAACGTGCGTGCGCGATAACTGTAGGGAGTGCACTAAGTGGGGCTCTGCGGCGGGTGCGGAGTGTGCGGGGTGTGAGGGGGAGGCAGCGAGTGCGGGCTCGCGTCCCGCATCGAGTCCGGGGAAGACCCGGGGCTGGCCCGCCGCGGGTACGGCGAGAATCTGTGCTGAGATAGCGGGACTCCCCCCGGATACACCGGCCGTGGCAACTGTAGTCCCGACCCAGAAGCCAGGTGCTGCTGTGCCAGGAGTTGAGGAGCCAAACAAGCCCATTGGCCCCACAGAGCCGCCGCTGGCACCCCGTACAGTGGATACGCAGCGCGTAGAAACAGTTGCGACCGGGCAGCCAATATCGCTTTCTCTTCCAGAGTCAAATTATTGTTGTGTTGGTCCAAGTCGAAAGGCCGCAGGGGTGACCTCAAGTAATGCTGTTCTGCGAGCATCGACTCCATTGTCTCCCTGAAAACGTTGGAAACGAATTAGACATCTGATGACAATTGCTATCATTATCTTATTATTATTTGTATGTACCTAGAATTGGCGGCACTGAAGCGCGCGTCATCAGGAAAGACTGTTCGTTCGTGCTCCCCCGTGATATAGAATCTCAAAAAGAAACAAATTCAAAATAAAACAAACGTAACTAAAACTTAAAGAGTCTAATTATATAGAAATCGTCAGTTGTATGTTAGCATGCGAGTTTTGCTAAGAGAAATCCTAAGCGAATTATAAATTACGCATCGAACAAGTGCAAGCGTGGTCGGCCTACATTTATCTCGGCTCGATTAGATAGAGATTGAGATGTAATTGAGTAGGCGCAGGTATCAATCAGTGTCGTTGCGTTTGTTTCAAAGAGCGTGTCTAATGTCCGATTACAGAACTGATACCAAATTCTGTCAAACGCTTAATGAGGACTAATGAACGACCGCGGTTAAGAGAAAATGAATATTATACGAATGCTCGCTTTTTATTATTTTATAATTTTAACACATTTTTTTTATAATATAAACAAAGTTGTTGTAAATAAAGTAAAATATTTACCTTTCGAACTCAGTGAGCCGTGAAGAATCTCGAAATCCTTTAGCGAATGGATTACTGTCGATTTTGAGTTTGGTGATCTGTAACAAAAGACGTGTAACGTTATTTATTATACAAATATCGTTAGTAAGAAACGATATATCATTTACTTTGATAAAATTACTACGGCTGTAAAATGGTAAGTGGCTTTATAAATATTGATTTTAAAGGGACTGAATAGATACTTAAATTTAGTACGTATAAAACGTTTCTACGTCTAAAATTGAGCTTCATACAACTTATTAAATCAAATACAATTAATAAAAATAATGATTTGTATTTATGATATATTTTATTTTGAAAAATAGGTTTTACATCTTTGAATGTAATAAAGGAATTTTTAAATTGATTACAGTTCAACAAACAAAACAAGTGCATATTTATGTGCGTCCGTCGTGCACAAAGTAGATCTTGTTAAATTTTCTCAGAATACAGGCAAAATTAAGTCGATGCACTCATAAAATACTCTGTTGATTTAGGTACAGTTGGAGGTGTTAAAAAATGTGTTTGACAGAGGCCAAGTACTGTGATGAGAAATCGGCCCCTCGCTGCGCGGGCGCTCCCGCTGGGGCTGCACACAATTTGTGTGTAATATTTACGACAAATCTCCCGCAAACCTGATGCCATCCGATGGCACTTAATCGACTAATGTTCCGGAAATATTGGATAGGCTGGACACACCCGCACATATTTACATGTAATAATTATTTTTAGCTTGAATATTCTAGACTTCGATATAATAATTATTCAAATAAAAAGACAGTTTAAAGCGTCCGGTTGCGTTGCCAAGTCAATTGGCGAAGTGTGAATTCGGCAGTATGGTATTCGCAATAAACAAGTCATCGGGGAGCTATCGGGCTCGTGTCAATCTTTCAGCGACCGTAGCGACGTATAGCGGCGGCGGCAGTCGGCGACGCGCCAGTAATTATCTGCCGAGTGATCCCGCACTACGCTGAGCTGCTGAGCTATTCTAGCCGACGCGAGCGCCGTAACCTCGTCGAATACATTTTATTGGCCTCTTTGCTAATGTGCTACAGAACTGCGTTTCTCAAACAGCATACACAAGTGGTCCAGTCCATGTGACTCATCCACGTACACAAGGCTTAATTACTTGGTATTTCGACAAGTTCGCACTAGACAGGTAATTTAGCACGATGAACTCGACGACCGACTGTAGTGTAATGTGTTGTTGATGATTTTACAGATCATTTTTTGAACAGTATGTATTTTAAGCAAAATTTTGCCGCTTGCACATGTTTAGATTGTTAAAGTGTTTGTTTGATCTCAAAGAATTAATCTGGAATCTGTCTTGATTAGCTCACATGTGTAGTATTGTTCCAGATCAAAAGAAATAATAAACATTACAATATATTGACAATATACGTCACGTGTATCTGCTACAAACTGTTTAGGAGTAATGATGACAAAAATAGTATGAATTAACTTTTTTGTATTAATGTATTATACAGTAGAGTGCTTGTAAATGTTGGTGCCTAGTGAAAATTTCTCTTAAAATTAGTGCCTTGTCATACAGTTCGAATTGAATATAAATTAAGTGACACAATGAGGTCTCGTATCAGACACACGTCCGAGAAAACATGTTTTTCGCCTCTCAAACCAAATAAGCTTCAAGGATGAGGTGTCGAAGGTCATACAGCTACTTACAATTGTACGCCCATCTGAGTAGACATTGACTACAATGGCGCTGCTTGCGTACGTTTGACGCAGCAAGTGCGCCTACTAACAACACTCTTGAATCAAGGCATGTTTAAATAACGCTCATAAGTTGTAGATGAAGATTTATATTACTCTAGAAGAGGTAAATATACCTCTTCTAGAGTAATATAAAAAGCGAGTACCTACTGCTTTTTGCTTGAAGGAACTTTCCACTTTAATTGAATATTTAATTCTATCTGTGGCTATAATGGCAGAAGTTGAATTTGTTCACATCTTACAATGATTCAAATATATGTAATAGTAATGACTCACTAACCACTATACACACTATATTTTTATAGTTATAATTTGTGATTAATATTATTTTCCGATAATTATTTGAATAAATATTACAAATTCATATGTACATTAGCTCAATAATGGCTCTATCGATATATAATTTATAAAGCTGACACGACGTAACGCGGTAAGTAATAAATGGATCGCTTTCACATTACAGACGTTTATTAGATTTACTACAAACATAAGGACGAGGCGTGTCAAAACAACCTAATTTAAGTATAAACAAACGCTCGCCTTGGGCGGCGCGCCTCTCGCTCACTGACAACATTAAAGGCGCCTTAATGACATTATTCCCTGGTGAGAAACAAAAAATACTTAAAAAAACGCGTCAAGAAATTACTTCAGGTTGGGTCTAAGTTGATCTACCATTAGATAACAAATCATGCAATTTTGATGACATGTATGTATGTGTATATTGTAAACATAGCCTTGATATTGATACCTACTATAAAATATAAGTAGGTACAAGGTATATTTGGCCAGTCGTTTCGCAGAGGCACAGAGTGTGACTTGTGCAAAATTGAGTGGTGGTGGGTGAGATCCTCACTCGAGGAAATGAAATATTTATTTAAATTTATATTTTCAATTCTTCGCTCCGATGTCGAGGCAAAGCGAGTGAGTTCCGCCACTCAACACGCAATGCCTCCCGAACTCGGCGAAAAGTGGAGAATAGAGTGTCTTAACATTAAGTTTCCCCTGCCTACCCTGCTGTGTGCGGGATACAGCGTGAAGCTGATTTGATTTTAAACTAGGTATTTCTATAGATCTATATAAAATATAATATTAAACTGTACTGTAAGACTCAATAAAAAAACTGTATAATGAATTTCGCATTAATTACTGGTGGCACTTATTATAAAACTGTCGATGCCACGTACTTAATTACTTATAACTTACATAATAAAAAAACTACACCACTTTACATGTAGCTACGCGAATGGAAACCTATTTTAAATCGAAAAATAGAGAATCAGTCGTGTTAACATGACGGGATAACGAAGGGGACACGACAGAGACATTCTGAGGAATAAATAAATGTCACGTTACCGCGCGCGTTTGCCTTATAGCTGTATTGATTGATATAGAACCAGGAGTGATATATCTATAAATAAGCTGTTTAACTACCGCTCCGCTTTCGCTTATGATTTTAAATCATATTACATATTAGAAATAATAAATAAATATATATATTTATATGTTATTATTCAAATAATAATCACTTAAATCTTTGAAATATCGTAGATCATTCTGCATACATTCCATCTCTCAGTGGCTTAAGGAACTGCGCTAAGACAATAAATTTGAAACGACCAACAGCTGCGGGAGTTGTAAACGACGTTTTCGAGAATACCGATGCTTTATTATTTTGCAAGTGTTCTGAAATTACGGCCGATGCATGTGGTATCGATAAGTAGGTGAAACCAGTTACGCAACTTATCAACACTACACATACTGTCTGTCTATGTGATTTTTTTATTGTGCAATTTGTTTTTACAAAAAAAAAATAAAACAAATTTTGTTCTGTCTTCTCACAGTAGAATAGTGTCTGATAGCAAAAAAAAAACATTAAAAAAATATAAAAAAACTATATTGTTAACTACTCGTTGAAATTTACAATATTAAAGAAGAATTCAAAAATTAATACTGCACGAAGTTCCATTATACAAGAGTGATGCTTGAAGATAAAATCAAACAAGAGCAAATGAAAATTAAAGCCGAATAATAAGATACATATATATTAAAAATGTTTATTAACATAATTACAATTTGTTAAGAAAATATCTAGAACTCTTCATCTTCATCCAAGAGCTGTATCAGTCGTAAGCTCTCACTAATCGTTCCAATGGAAAAGATAAGTGTAATTGAGTGTAAATTATAAATACCTTCACCGATTTCTGTTGCAATGTTCAAAAGTATTTTGCTCAACCACATGATTTTTTGCTATCTATAAATCTTCTTTACATGGGATTTTTTAAAGTCGATTTAGTATATTATTCATATCTATTAATTAAAATTTTAATAGTTATACGCGAATATCGGTAGTCTCTCCAATACGTTTTATAAGATCTTTTATAGGGCCTATAGTCAGTATAAGGTCCACTTTATACTCGTGTCCGTAATCACGACTGTAAATTCTAAAAATTAATGAGTAGGCTATTTGCCACATTTCTAATATATCCGCCTCTAATATATAATTTATATAATGATATAATTTTTAAATATGAAATTGACATTATGTTAGGTAGTAAGCATCGTAGGTGATATAGTATAGACGTCAAATTGATACATTTAGTGTTACGCACAGATACAATATTTTTTAAAAACAAATCGACGAAACAGTCAGTATCGCAATGTGTTTTTTTTTATTTAAAGACCATAACCAAAAAATATTCTAAGTAATTATCTATGGAAATAAAATATACAAATTTAAAGAAAACGCTTAATTTTTAAACTGGTACGGCAAGTAATTTACTAAGACTATCATTAACAAAGGTACTAAAGTAAAACTGTCTATAAATCTCCAGTCTAGACTTTACTGACTAACTGAAACTCTTCTTAAGGCTAACTACAATTGGCATTAAGAGAAAAATATTAAAATATGTCCCCAGCTTATTAGATGAGCACGGTACAAGTACATCTTTTAAAGTGACTGGTTGCGCAGACGCAATAAATTCAAACGGGCCGCACACGACGGCTCTGCGTGACGTCACACCTCGCGTGATCGATGGCGAGTGAGAAGGAGATCACGAATTACCACCCTCACAACCACATACCAGAGGGAAAGAGATGAAGTATCAGTAAATAATTCAAACTTAAATTATTTTAAATCTCTTTACAAGCAAGTCCGTTGACTTCTTGTGTTCGTAGCATATAATTACTTAGTATGTATATCTATGCGTGAATATCTATATTAATATCTATCGATATTGTGAAATTAATATTAAATCAATTAAATAAACGTTTAAAAAAAAATGTTGAATTGTTTTTTTTTTTTGTTTATCTTCTTAGCCCGTATAAGGTGGCAGTCGGAGTCACCTTATAGTTTTGTCATTAGTCTTTTTACGATATAATCAAAAAATATTAATAACAACACGTTGACAAATATAAAGGATCGTATTCATAAGAATGAATCGATTATTTGGAGAGAAAAAGGAATGAGGAGCGCGGCGCGGCGCGGGGCGGGGGCGGGGGGGAGACACTCGTGACACCTGACCGCAGCCATTTTGGCCCGTGAAATATGTTTATTTGTCATGGCTGGCCTTTGTTATTGAAATTGTGTTTGCCTTTACTCCTTCTTTATATTGTTCGATTATGGCTGAGGAGAACTCGTTTGTGGATACTCAATGTGAGAATAGCCTCGGATTGGAGATTTTAGAATATTGATTGTTGATACTGAGAAATGAGAAATAAATTTCAATTAAGTAGCTATTGAGCGTGTTTACGCATCTACGCTCGAACCATCGGACGCAGTTATTTCCGTGATTATCTTCTCAAGGTGCGTAATCACCTAAGGGCATAACTAACGAATATTGGGGCTTAATGTCTATAATCGTTGTATTGAGTGTGTACTTCGAGCTCATTGTCGTACAAAAAATGTGAAATTATGTAAACAAATATGAAATATATAATAGGATTAACTTTAAAGAATAAACATGTTTCAACTTGAAATTCGTCACGGCAGGTTGCCATCCGCGAGATTTTTTGAACGATTCAAAGGAGCCATCGATCATAACAAATTCACTAGTCATCGGTTATTAAAAAATGCATTGTGCGTTGAGGACGCATAAACTCTTCCTAACATTGTCACCTCTCTGCGAGGTGGATGTCAGACAAAGGGCTGGTTACAAAACGAACAACAGTGTGGTGGGTGTAAAATGTTTAATATTAAGACAGGCTTTCCCGGGAAACCACCCCGCGGCGCGCGTCCTCGGCGACGAGGAGTCTCACGGCGAATGCACAAAAAATTACACTTCACGTTTCTTTCTTTACGATTTTATCTCGTCTCATATCAACGTTACCGTATGATAAAGCACCAATAATGATGTTACATTTGAATCGATTTTACAACATGAATAAATTATTATGTGACACTTTTTTGTTAGTGTTTGAGTTGTTTATCTTGCAGCAATCGTTTTATAATTGACTAGTCGTCGCCCGCAACTATATTTCCGTCGACTTAATTCAATAAATAAATTGTTGGAAAATGTAAAATCTATTTCTTTTCTAGTAGGAATCTCGGAAAATTCTTTCTCAGTTTTCTTCTTCTTCTTCTTCTTAGCTTCCCTGCACTTCGTTACTTTACTCTTTATGTTCGGTCGTGCGTTGTCTGTCTGTCACTCAGTAATAACTTATATTTGATGAACGAGTTTACTTATATGAAAAATAAAAAAAAAATAGTGACCACAGAAAATAAATAAATCTAAGCTCAAGTAAGGCAATAAATACATAATAAAAAGATAAATTAATTAGAAGACTACTAATAACAATTAAAAAATGTAGGTCATGATTAATTTTAAAAAATCTAAATAATTTGAAGATTTGAAGACACTCTGAACATATTATTTAAGATTAACCAAACATAAAAACCGCTGTATACAGACGGATAGGTATACATTCCTCTGTATACATTAGACATATCGACCGAAGCAGGTGCAAACACGCTAAGTGTGCTCTTATTGTTGTAAGGGATTGTGTTATCAGTGACACTATCTTCTTTCGTTCGACAAATGTTTAAGCTGTCAGAAATGTGACGTCAGCCGAAACGTAGCTGCGCCCGCGTCTCGTGATCGAACACTCGATACGCTTAGGACTCTTATGTAGTACATTATTTTTAAGTAAAATATTATACTATGTTAAGTTATATTTGTAAAATATTTTTAGAGTAAATAATTATTTTGATCTATAAAACAATTTGTGAAAATATAGCAACAGATGAGGACCTAAACCAAACATTAAATTACAGGTCTAGATTCAGTCGAAGAATGATTTATTTCAATAGTTCTATCAAGAGGCGTTAGCTGTAAATCTAACGGTGCGTTAGAATCAATAGATATCAATAACAACGCACTGGGGAGTCATTACTGTGGTATATCGCACAGGCGGAGCCAGTTCCCAGGCTACGCTATGACAAAGAGTTTAACACCGTCTTCATTCAATAATCAGATTTAGTAACCAGTCGTGGCGCAAATGTGTGACTGTAAGCACGACTTTTTGTGGGTTCGATCCTCACTAAAGGAAACGAAATATTTATTTCAATTTATATTTTCATTTCCTTGCTCTGGAGTCGAGGCAAAGCGCAGCGTTGAGTTCCGCCACTCAACAACCAATGTCTCCAGAATTCCGCGGAACATGAGGAACGGAATGTCTTAATACTAAGTTCCCTCTGTCTACCCTCCTCCGTTCGGGATACAGCGTGAAGCTGATTCATTTAACAATATACGATCTAATCGCTTCACGTATAAAACGCACAATAATTTACAAGTAGTCCAAACATAAGTTAAGAAGCATACATATAAAGAAAGACGAAGCGCGAGCTAATTAAGGGCGAATGAAGATTTATGTGCCGCGTTGTCGATATAAAGTAACGCTTCCTTTATGAACCTCAAAACGTCCTAATTACAGCGCGGCAGAACACAAAACGAGATGTTGTGACGCCCAAACGCTCTTGTGACAGCGGATTAATTGGTCGTGGCGACACATGTAGCGGGCGGGCGCGAGCCGCTCCCGTACCGAGTAGAGTCCGCTAATGTGCTTCTAATTAGAAAGAAGTGCGTGTCTTGGAAGAAATATGCTTATTGAAGAACAGCAATACTGCCTAAACTGTCCTTTATAGAAGTTAGAGCTCCAAAACATAACGAAATCAATTAAGTATATGCGTATCCTTAAATAAGACTACTTTTTGTAGAGCAAAATGGTGTCGTTACTTTTTTTTAAATAATTTTTTGAAAAATATGGAATTTACATTCTTGAACTGACCTAAAGCACAGCGAACAGTACATAAAGCTAGGAATGCTGCATTTAATAATATCGTCTATAATTACGGCCGTTAGCTAAATTTGTGGGTAGTGCAGTGCTTTAAACTTCAGAGAAGATTCTTCGGCTCCACGTTTATTTGTTCTAAATGCAGTTATATATTTAGCTCGGTGAAAAGTTTAATCGTCAGTGTGACTGTCCGTCCATCGTCGGCGTCGCCCGCGGTGGCCGGTTGATACAAAAAATTACGTGTCACCTCCCTTTGTTCAAACTGGACATACCTTTCAGCGAAATGCAATTAGTACGCCAGATATAGAACGTCGATGGTTATAGACGACGCGGTGCGATTTCAAACGTTTGTTCTTCTGATCTATTTTAGATATCGAATGATACCTAACATGTGATGGTATCTACTCGTATATGTAATTGATGTATTATATTTATGTTCAGCTTGACTGGAATCTGTTATCTATTTTTAGTAACATTGCTTACTATAACATAAAGTTAATAAACATTTTCCTTTTTTAATGATTGAATGAAATTTTATTTAAAAAAATTGTTATTGGATATTTATAAGGTAGTTCTTGCAAAGTATGTGCGTTCATAGTAAAGTAAAACACACTCATAAGTGCTTATAGTATAACGAATTTTGAGTTAAATAACTTTTATACATAAATTTTAAGCATTTCATGATAAAATTTCAAAATACTTACAAGTTGATTCTGGTAAGCCGTGACGGCGGTGAAAACACACTCAGGAAAAATGAACGTCTTGAACTCTTCCTGTTCTAGATCGGTTATCGGTGCGTTTATAGCGCCATCTCGTCGCAACACTAAGTGGATACGAGGTTGATATTTGTGCATCGAATTCAGCACCAGCTGAAAAAAATACATAATGTTAATATAAGAAATCTTATGTTAGAAATGACTAAAGTTAACTTACAATCATCTAAATAATACATTGTTAATATAAAAATAATTGCTTTATCCGATCAAAACGTAACAAAACAATAATTAGTAGAATAACGTAAAAATATGTAAATATTTTAGTATATCGCACTTCTACTAAAAAAGAATATAAATGTATTACCTGGCCATTTTTGTCCATTTCATTGTTTGTAAGCTTGACTTTTTCGAAAGAGACAACTTGTTTTCGTAGTTGATCGCCTGAGAAAGGAGAGTCTGGATGTGGGTACAAGCGTGCTGGCGCCGGGGGGTCAGCCTTGCCCGCCACCAGCCACGAGGACCTGTGGTAGGCATACCGGTACCGCTTGCCGTCCACTGGTACTACATCCAAGAGTACAGCGTAACGTGCCTCCGCCCTGCACCCAGCGAACGACACACGCACCGTCGGGAACATACGTCTGTTGAGACGAGAATATTTTCATATTTAATTTCCTATTTATTTGTATAAAAAAAATGTATTCTTACAATAAATAATATATAACGTTTAAACAAATCTTCTATTTTATTTTTTATTGAATTGTCACAGAAAACTTATTCTACCTAGATTAATTTTCTTATTAAGCTTTCTATCTTCTAATAATATTATAGAGAAAAAAATATATAAATATTATAAATAATGGTAAATTTGAACTTTTTGCTATTTGCTACTTGTTTCTTTAAGGATTTCTTTAAGGAAAACTTCATTAAAACATAAAACAAATACAATATTTGCGGGTTTATAATATTTTTTATCGCCTTGCCCGTACCATTGTTTTGTTAAAGCGTGTATTTTCACATTAACGCAATTATTCGACAATTACTTGCATGAGTGGCAATGGTCGCTAGCGAAGGTGAGCTCGAATCGTCTTTTGTTCATTAGAACGTTGTTTATCGCAAATTATCGCGACTAATTACTACTATATTTAAATTATGTGAAAAATATTTTTTTCGTTATAATTGTGTTTAAAAAAATCAAGTGCAGCACCAAGTATTTGACAGTTTTGCTTGTTTAAACTTAGGGCTATTTTTATAATTTAGCAACATATACTAGAGGCCAGTCGTGGCACAGGGGCCCAAGTGTGGGAATGTAAGCGCGACTGGTTATAGTACAATCTTTACTCGAGGAAACGAAGTATTCATTTAGATGAATAATTTCATTTCTTCGCTCTGGTGTCGAGGCAAAGCAAGGCGTTGAGTTCAATAATTCATTTTCTAAAGTGTCGGAAAATAGAGAACGCAATGTCTTACACCAGGTTCCTTCTGGCTACGCTACTGTGTGCGGGATACAGCGTTAAAAAGTTTTTTTTTAAATAAATATCTACTACCTATATTTATCACTAATAAAAAATAAATTAACGATCCGTTCCGGATCCGAACGAACGAAGTATGTGTTCCTAAATTGTAAGAACTGAGTTTTGAATAAAAAAAAATATTCTGTTCAACATGGTTAAAGCATCTGATAAGTTTTAAAATATTACATAAAGAGATATAAATAGTTAATGCTATTCTCGAAATAAAAAATACAATTCTTATACGACTATGTTTTGAGTTCCCCTTCCCCTTTTTTGATAGGGACATTCTTAAATGTCTCCTGTTGTGGAAAGATGAATGGGGACACATTTTTATGTAGGTGTATTTTGTTTAGTGTTACCTAAATTGCTTATGGTTGGAGAAGTAATGGCTCTTTTTACCCTCTTGCTTGTTACGATTTTTTTATATACTTTTTTTTTCAGCTTCACGCTGTATTCCGCACACAGCAGGGTAGGCAGAGGGAACCTAGTGTTAAGACATTTCGTTCCCCACTTTCTACCGAATTCTGGAGGCATTGCGTGTTGAGTGGCAGAACTCAACGACGCGCTTAGCCTCGCCACGAGAGCAAAGAGATGGAAATATAAATTTAAATAAATATTTCATCGCCTCGAGTGGGGATCGAACCCACAACCAGTCGGTTTTGCAGTCACACTTTGTGCCCCTGCGCCACGACTGGCCTCATATATTTACTTCCTTTTATATATTTCCTTCCAGCAAAATATGTTTAATATCTAATACAGAAGTAATAGATACTAATAAGGAACAGAACACGAACATAAACGTAAGAAAGTGATCCGAGATAATAAACTCGTTGTACGAAGAAAGGAGTGTCACAAAAACTTGTGTCAGTAGCGAGCGCGTGTAACACTATCTCCAAATCGACATAAAATGGTAGTCATTGAGGCGGCGAGAACGGAAACAACAAATCTTTAATGTAAGCTGAGAACCAAGAAGTCGACGTGATCGCTTTTTTGTTGGTATCTACGTCGAGTAAACCAAAAAAAAAAATAATTGACAATATGCTATTTGACGCTAAGCAACGTCATTAGAATGTTTTGTGACCTTAAAACCACATCACCCACAATAGATAGGCATCGGCCACCCAACGCGACGTGATTGCGTATTTTATAATTTACAATACCTGTGATTGGTTTATGATTTCTATTGATATCTTTATATTCCACGGTTATACCCGGAGTAGTAAAGTGAGGCGCGCGACAAAAGAGAGCCATCATTAGCGACGAACGTTCTAACGTTTATACAAGAATCTAGGGAGAAGAGAAAATAAGAATACCTGATATTAATAAGATTTATGCGCCTTTACCCGGAGTCGCGCGCGTCGATTTGCGAGACGCTGTTTATAGCGTACACGATAGTACCATTGCACGCATGCGATAATGGCGACACTCGGCGCACAGCGATATATACTGCCCAATGATATATGACCACCGACGTCGTCCATCATTCTACCACCCGAAAGTTAGCGGAACAGCGAGCGCGAGCAAAAGGATTAAGAGACGTACACCAGTTTTAATGAGCAGATACCGAAGACAGAAATAAGGAGTGCGCCGTTTTACGACGCGTCGTTATTATATTATGACATTGTTAGAGCAGATTCCCATGGACGGAGAGGTATTCATGTAGATACATCTGTCAAATCGTATGAATTATATGAATGTTATTGAAACAGGCAGTTTAATTGAACCACATAAAAGAATATACTCTAAATATTTTTTATCGGTTGCACTTCTTCTGCATGTTGTACATAGGTATTATAACTATTAAAAGTAAGAATTTCTTTACATAAATTAGAATAATGTTTAAAGTGAACACAAAGAACAACAGAGCACATAACGCATATCGTCTTAATTAGAGGCGGGCGAGGTGCAAACTCGTCAATCATTGTTTCCCTGCGCGTCGGTTTGATGCATCTCCACAACGCACTATTGCATATCTTTCGACCATGAATCCTTGTCATAATTCTTTTATTAGAACCCATTTGTTAAAGTTCCAGGGTTCTTGTTTTGAATCATTTAAATTTTATTCAAGATTTAGTTTTTGACACTTATCCGTTTATATACTACCTTTACAAATATTGTAAACGTAGTGCCTTAACACTAGATTCTCTCTGCCTACCTTGCTGTGTGCGGGATACAGCATGACGCAGATTTTTTCTTATATTGTTTTTACCTATTATAACACATGTATGAAAAATTCGTCATACAACTTAGCAAGATCTAAAATGAATAAAAGAATAATTATATATTTTTTGTCAAATATGCCTAATCGTCAAATAGGAAGTGTACCTACATTAACGCAGTGTTATCACGTCGTGATAGCGCCCGGTAGCCAATCAGCTCGCGTCTAATTATACAGGAAAGCGCTTTATTATTAGCAATTATACGCCGCCATATTGCGGGCGATTTAATTAACTGTATTCGTTGATTAGCGACAGATGGCGCGCGCATATTTTACTCATTACCGCACTAGAGGTAGGTACCTAATAGTGTGGGTATCATCGATAAAAAAAATATTTAATAAGTATAATTTTAATTTTTTATATATAGCTTATTTATAACTATTAATTTTTATTAATTTTATTAAGTTTAATTAATGTAATGTGTTGATTTTGGTAATTAATTACTTTTGACCACAGATAAAAAATATTTTAAATTTTCTTTTTATTTTTTTATTCTGTACTGCAGAAATATAATGTATGTATGCTAGGTAAGTGCTTAAATTATCACGCAACCAATCTACATTAGTGCGAATTAGCAATTAGCGGCAACAGTAGCGGAGAGCCACGGTTGAGTCCTGCATTATTCAAGTGACAACAATCCGTGGTGGTTCCCAATGAATAATTCATATCAATAATGGCTCCACTTACAGCTAATTTTACGGCAACGAGCACGTACCCACCTAGGGCTGATTTCATCTAATATAATAAACCAATTGTACATTTCTTTTATCAACATTTATTATTATATATCAACATTTTATGTATTTGTTACAAATCTGTATTTAGTAATTAACATGTACTAAAAACTAATTGAATCTAACAAATTCATTATTATATCTGTAAATAAATGACAAATTATCATTTGTTCTCGAGGTTGGATTTCGGTGTCACGTTTACGTCGCGGGCTTTCACCGTGACGGATGGGTGTGCGTCTGACGTGCGACTTGGTCACGACTTGTCGCCTCGCATCCGATGCGTTTGAAATATTACACTTGGATTTGGTAGGCCCCGTCCGACGCGTCATTACATCTAATTAAATATATATTGAAATATTGCTCTTATGGTCATATCGTTTTAGGGTTGCCCGAGTTATTTGTAAAACGTGTGTCAGTTTAAACGCGACAGGTGTGGTGTGGGTTCGATTCCCACTCGAGGAAATGAAATATTTAGTGTTTTCATTTCTTCCGCTGGTATCGAGGTAAATCACGGCGTTGTAAAATGGAACGGGAGTGTGTTACACTGGGAACCTAGTGCCTAACCTGCTGTGTAGGGGATACAGTGTGAAGCTAAAAAAAGAGCTTTTAAGTTTCTTATTTTTGGTAAAATATTTTTTCAAATATGTGATTGAGAACCAAAAAATACCTATATTAGTATGTACCCAACATAATACTTAAGGTGTAATAAATTATTCGTTAATTTCGCAGTACAAGTTTAATGCGATTGTCTGGTTTTCAAGGTGCGATTATGGCGAAGGGCGTAACGGCGCTGACGTATGAGTGACGAGATGACAAACGACCCGGTGTCGTCTGCGGTAATCCCATTTTACTTGTAATAACGAAGAAAGTGATGGAAAAGAGAATTAGTATTGGATTTTAATTCACACTTTCATATGAAGGAATATTTAAATAAAAGAATAAGATATTCAATATTATTTCTAATATATACCTATACTAATTATCTTTATGAACGATTTTAATAATTTTAAAATTATATTATAACATTACAACTTCAGAAATGTAGTTATTATTATGTCACATATTTTTAAATGGCAACCTATAAATAAAATCGCATTTTAAATTTAAACAATAATAAAAATATGCAAAATGCAAAAACATTTTTAATCTTTATGCGGTTAGTGCCTTAGATTGTGCTTATTTATAAAAATGAAAATCGATGATTTTCAAAGTATAGTTTTTATGAGCATAGTGGAATGTGTGAAAGATTGATGTGTATTAGTTTCTTAATGAGCTGGTAGGGCGGGGCTGGGCGGATGGCGCATAGGGTGAAATATTACTCTTCTTGGGAGGTCCAAGTTCGAAGCCGCAACGGATTTTCGACACTAGCACGATTTTGTCGAATTCGTTGATAAATATCTATGTCAGAATAAGCGGTGAGATCTCAGATAACTACTGAACCTGTCATGGACCACTTGCGACGGAGGATTTTTTTGTTACAGTTTTTGTTATGTTTGCAACTTTTTTTTATAGATAATAAATAGTTATATTATTCACACATAATTATTTTATTTGCTTCTGTTTGTAAATATATTATAAAGTAAAATAAAACTAAGATATATAAGATTGAAAATCGAAATAAATACTTAGATAATAAAACTGAGGGCAGTTCCGCCATTCAACTCGCAACGCCACCAGAATTCGACGTAAACACTACGATGTTACGGGTTTGAACACTACGATATCTTTGCCTATCCCACTATGTACAGGATAGAGCGTGACACACTTAGTAAAACATATACATTTAAAAAAATAATTATTTAATATGGCCGAACATACATAATTATATAATTGCAATTGCTCACGTTACGCATTAAACAATTGTAGATACCTGCAACGTAACAGCTAATTATTCAACCACTCCACTGGCAGATGTGTCGTGTAAGTATTTATTAACAGCTATATAATTAATGATTTTAAACAAATATCAGTTAAGCGTACTTTTTTAATTATAACGCAAGACAATGGCGCGCTGCACTGTCACCCTTATTGACCACATTGTAATTACGGGAACGTGTTGTAAATTTTTATTTAATTCCCATCGCGGGTGCTCCCAATGGCCCAGAACTAAAATAGCTAAATTCAAATTCATTTAGGGGTCGGTCGACACACCTTTGTACTAGACATTTGTTGTGTAACAGTTTAAATCTTAACAGGAAATAAGGAAAGCCTATTTTTTGGAAGGTTCATGCCTTTAAAGATTTTGACAGCAAATTGATATCTCACTTATACACTATTTTATATATATTTATGTGAACAAAATATTAGAATTTAAATCTGTAATGTAAATATCGCCGCAAATGAAACCATGATTAAAACTGCCGTGAACGAACAGCCAAACTCTCTACTTACAAAATATGGGATTTGTTACTGTCAAAAAAAATAAGTAGACTTAGTAGAATAGTAGAGATGTAGAAATATAATTTCTAAAAAAATATAATCTGTCAGAAATTTGATTTCTACATCTTTAAACAAACACGATGCTATAATATCGCCTGAATTACCTAGTTTTTATTAAAAATAGTATATTGTATATATGTTAGTCTATATCGGATATCAATAATCTTGTAATGTCAATAAATCATAGATTAATTTAAAATAAAAAAATATAATTAGTTTTTCATAAACCACGCTTAAAATTTGCAATCGTCCTTAATACGCGCTAACTCCTGCAAAGCTCCTAATTTAGTACCTGCGTACGGAACACGAATACCTACTACCTATTACATAGGTGTGGGTATGTTGAAGTCACACCTGTATTTTCCTTCTCCGCGCCGAATTTCGCAAGTCGACACCGAAATTGGGAAGTTAACGATGGAAGTCGTCTCTATTCGTAGCGCCATTGCCGTTTCACTTAAACTTTGTAAGGCGCTAAAATAAGGTAACCGTGCTATATGCATATGCTATTTATTGACAGCTTTTTTTTAATAATTTTATGTTTCTTGTAGTAGTGTTATTATTCTTTAATATGCTTTTATATGCCGTCGTGACGTACTACTTGTACGCGTGCGACTGTAAAAACGACAGGTTGTGGGTTCGATTCCTACCAAAGAAAATAAATATTTAATATTTTTATTTCGTTTCTATGAAGTCGAGCCAAAGCGCAGCGTTGAGTTTCGCCATTCAATAAGCAATGCCTCCGTATTTCGGTAGAAAGTGGGGAGCGGAGTGTCTTAGCACAAGATTCCCTCTGCTAACCCTGCTACAAGCAGGATAAAGCATGAAGCTGGAAAAATTTTCATAAAGTTGCAATATACATTAATTCACCTGATACTCGTATAGGTCTTACCGCACAATAACAACATGTCAACACATTGTTAGTTATTTCTTTGTAATTATATAAAATGAGTGCCTACTTCCTACGACGCCGTAACCGGGTCTCGTTGTTTTATAAATCGGTATATTATTAAACTATGACGTTTTAGACGTGGCTCAACGCGTGCACTCTATAGTCTATACTTAGGATGTTTTCATTTCCCTTCGACGGTGTAAACTCGCTCTCTTGTATACAACTTCTGGGCGTAACATTAAACAAATTAATATGCGACATGTACATACGCCTTATTGGTATAGAATGTTCCAGATCTTTACATTTTATGTAAAATTTTAAAAAATAATGAGCTTCACGCTGTATCCCGCATAAAGCACGGTAGGCAGAGGAAGCGTAGTGTTAAAACATACCGTTCCCCACTTTCCACCCAGTTTTTCGAGGCATTGCGTGTTGAGTGCACGCGGAACTCAACGACGGGCATTTGCCTTGGTGCCAACGGGAAGAAATGAAATTAAGAAATAATA
>JAATLQ010037110.1:47802-92881 GCA_013421005.1 Heliconius erato x Heliconius himera | reverse complement strand
GGTGTGACTGTAAAACCGACTGGTTGTGGGTTCGATCCCCACTCGAGGAGATGAAATATTTACTTAAATTTATATTTCCATTTCTTCGCTCTGGTGTCGAGGTTAAGCGCGGCGTTGAGTTCTGCCACTCAACACGCAATGCCTCCAGAAATCGGCAGAAAGTGGGGAACGGAGTGTCTTAACACTAGGTTCCCTCTGCCTACCCTGCTGTGTGCGGGATACAGCGTGAAGCTGATCTAATTCATTGCCTCGAGTGGGAATCGTACCCGCAACCGTCGCGTTAGAGCCACGCTTGCACCACGACGGCCTCAACAATAGATATACAAAGTATACAATTTATGTTGATAACTTTGTATATCCTTTAAAGTATTGGCTTACTATCTCTACAATGAAAACTGATCTAGGTGAGTATACAGTGCTTAGGTAGATATGTCAGCGTCTGGCGGACGTGCCCTATGTCTGCGGCTGCTAATGTCGTCAGTTGCTGGGAAGGGGGGTGGGTGGGAGCACGTACGGACTGTTAAAACGCGACATGTCAGCGGGGTGGAGCCTCCTCTAACCTACGAAACAATGGAGGATCGTTGATTGCGTCGTGACCTTGCTACTTCATCATGGATCAGGAATTTGATGATATTGACTACGATACAATGTAATTAGCTCACTCGTTTATTTGGAGCCGATATGGAGTTGATACAGATATATAGAAAATATAATAAAACATAACATAAGATCAACGATTGCAATTATCAAAGCTTCTCAGCTCGCGTAATTAAACAAATATATGGAGTTTATATTTTGTCGTAACAAGCAAAATAATCATATTCAAATATAAATCTGCCAACAAGAAGCTTCAACAGAGATATTATTAAGCTAATAGCGGCGTCAATCGCTGTGGCATTCCGCGAAATCAAACATCAAAGGGCAATTTAGTGACACACACTGTATCTGGTCTTACGCTTCGCCGAATATATATTTTAAAATTTTATTGTTGACTTAATAGTATCAGCGTATCAGTCATTACATGAAATTACAGCATGAATCGTTTGCGTGTCCCCGCCATTTTGATCGGTAATAATTGAAGCAGTTTTACATGACACGGCTACATATGTCCCGGTGTGCACATAGGGAGGCTACCGGATGTCACCGGAGCGGAGCGGGAGGGCCACACTGCGTACATAAACATTTTCTGCGTACTTACCTCCATAAATTAGTTCAAGCTAAGGCGGGTATAAATACCCGCGAAACGCATGGTCACTCGCTCATTACCTCTAATAGTCTTATTTATTGATTTCCTGTTTCAGTGAATCAATTGAAAATTATTGTAAGTAACGGCCTCTTAGTTTGTTAAGATAACTTAAATTATTCAATACATAGAGGCCAATCGTGGCGCAGTGGCACAAAGTGTACTGTAACACCGACTGGTTGTGGGTTCGGAGTGTCTTATGACACTACCCTCTGCCTACCATGCTGTGTGCGGGATAGCGTGAAGCTGATTTATTTTATTTCTTATTCAATAGATATTCATATTTTAAATAACTCTTTGTTATATTTATTTTTTATATAAAACAAGGAACCTATTGTGATATAGGCATGTATTTGTACCTACAATTTAATATCATGTCCCACCGTTTCTATAAAATTATACGTTGAAAGTGTTTTACCACGTATTTATGCTTTATCTTGTTCCTACAATAACCTATTATTAGGTGAGCGAGGTGTTCGCCGACGAGCACACAAAGGGTGGCCGGAAGAAAACGACGAAAATTAAAAGTTTTCTCCAAATAAACCAACAGCTGTCATATTAAACCGTCAAAGTAAAGATTACAAATGAAATATTCACGGTGAAAGCGGGGCTTAGCCCGTGGTTATGTAAATAAGTGGCTACGAAAACGTACATAATTAGTTTACACGTTTTCTCGTGGCGCCCGCCACCCCGGCCCGCCGTACCCGCCGTATTGCGTGGGGGCCGGGGTGGCGGGCGAGATTAGCCCACGATACACTTGCTAAGGGTACATTTACATGAATCACACATCTATTACACGCTGTGTTCAAATAGGCTGCATGTGTTCACTTCACATAACCTAGAAACAGCGTGATAGGGTTGCGCGTCTCTATTAAAAATGTATAAGGTAATTAAACAACAAAGTAGTTGTTATTGTACTAAAATTAAATATGTTGTTTTTTTACCTTCAAATTGAATACAAATATTTAAACTGATATTTATTATTATTTCGTGGAAACTTCCAATGACTTTTAAAGATGTTTTAAATGTACGACATTATCATTTTTTAATACTATCGGAACAAAGGAAAACACAAAAGTTACTAATATACTATTCACAGGTTAATTATAACAATGAAGCTACGTAAATGAAATAATATTGGAGTTATCGTGGCTAGAGTAATCTCTTAATATAGACAAAGTAAAGTGAATTCGCGAGGTGTCGTGGGGTCCGGGGGACGCGGAGTGCTTTGTCGCCGCGTCAACGTCGGCACGACCGCGGGGACGAGGTGCCTCCTTAATTCTTTTGTCGTTTTCAGTTTTGTCAAATATCGTTTTTCCCGCTTGCATACATTTACACTGAGTCCCGGGCCGCGGGCCGGGCTTACAGGCACGCCGTCCCTCACGAATAAAATTAGTGTCGGCAGCGTGACACCAACTGAATTTAAGCTTAATAAGATATTTATAAAGAAATTTCCGATTCAGCAGCAAAGTTCAAAATTTGCCTCGGACTACGTAAAGAGTTTGGTGGCGTTTTCAATTTAAACTTGGAGCAAGTTAAATAATGAGAGCTCCGACCAACTCGATTCATTTAAGGTTTTAGTGAAATTAGCTTTTGGATTCGAATGACGTTAAAATATCCAGATCTTCGCTTCCAAACTTATTTGGGATTATTTGAATGTTTTGGAATACGTGAGTTCAGTATTAATCACTTTAAAATTAAATTTGATTGCAGTTTGATCGTAAACAGAAAAATATGCAGACTCCGAAAGTGTGAGTGCTGTGCATTTTGCACGTTAGTGTCGTCCGTAGTTAATATGAACATAAATCAGAAGTAACACGGTCACCCACCACCTCGTCGTCGATAAAACTCTAAATAGTTTCTCGCCCCCGGTAACTGCGGGCGCCGCACAGCCGCACAGCCGCCCTCAGTTAGCTCTTAAACGCTGTTTCAACTCGCACTTGTGAATCTCACTTTTTACTGTTCTCAAAATTGGCGTTGCGAATTGCTTTTCTTCTCCGCTTCCATCGGAGCGGAGCGTGTCGGAATTCCGTTTTACGAATGTGACTGAAATCGATAAGCAATTTTTGCATGAATGTTATCGCGAATAGAGAGTCACACTGGCATTGGCAAATGTGAGCCAATTAGAAGATAAAGCGTTGACAATTACGGTGTTGGATCGCGATCGTATATCAACAATTATAGGGCGAGCGCGACAAATGGCGAACAGGGCCGCGTACGGCTGTGCGCCTGTACGGCTGTGCGGCGTACGTGTAAGCGCGGTGCACCCAGCGCGACCTGCCCAGCGACATAGCATACCTACATATTTACTTCACCTTGTTACTCTCAATAAATTACATCTTATTACGATTATATGTAAATATCATACATAGGAAAAACATTTCTAATATGTAACATGATATTATAATTAATTATTATTCTTTATATATTGTTTTAATACTCCTTTTAACTTCATAATTATTTTACACGTTGTTCGTATGAATTTCAAATATCACAAAGAGAAACAGTTTTTTTAGATCAAAGCCGCGAGCATTGCTTAATACCTATTCGATTTTTCTATTTTGATTTCAGTACATTTTATTAGTTCTTTCATCGTGCACCAAGTGACATGTTTATATCTCAATTCTTCTATTGCTTAGTGGCCAAACTCATTTTAAACATCAAAGCGTTCCATGGAGACAATTAGAACACAATACTGTTTTGTTTCTTGTAATATATATATTTTTTTATACAGTTAAAATATTATACGCACCATTTATCATAAGAGAATTTAATATTTATATGAAAGAAAATGGTGGTGAGAAGTAAATCAAAGCGGCCGTTGTCTGCCAACTCCGTGATTATAAAGTGTTGGCAAGATTCGCAGAGGAAACATCTCAACTATGCGCCATTGCGATTCATGATGCCCACGTCGTATCAAAACATGTTAATTTAAATCAATTAAGACAACTTTACAATCACCAATCTCTATATCAAAAGCGATATCAAAGAGTAAACACGACTAATCTGAAAACTATAAGATTTATGACCGTAATAAATTGAATTTTATTTTCATATGATTCTTGTGGCCTTACTGGCTTTGATAAGGTTCGACTCGTCATAATCGCTCGCGCCAATTATCTAATTTAAAGCGCGATATTACAATAATTATATTTAAATGTATTTTTTTTCCTAGAAGTAGGTGCACAGGTGATGATCTAAATATGTTGGTGTATATCTGTTTGTTCGTAAAACGTAAGATATATGTAAATATTAATTATATATATAAAATAATATTTGCGAAGTAATTGATAAATTTGTGGCCAGCCGTGGCGCAGCGGCACGAAGTGTGACTGTAAAACCGACTGGTTGTGGGTTCGATCCCCACTCGAGGAGATGAAATATTTACTTAAATGTATATTTCCATTTCTTCGCTCTGGTGTCGAGGCTAAGCGCGGCGTTGAGTTCTGCCACTCATCACGCAATGCCTCCAGAATTCGGCAGAAAATGGAGAACGGAGTGTCTTAACACTAGGTTCCCTCTGCCTACCCTGTTGTCTGCGGGGTACAGCGTGAAGCTGAATTGTAAATTTATTTAAAAAAATAAACAGAGATTTGACTCCAAACAAAAAGACCGTTTATAATAAAATTTGAAACACGATTAGCATTGCAACTAGGACGAGGGAGATAGATGTGTACATTATACTATTACGCGTGTTATAATAATCTCTTGGGGGTGAATGCGGCTAATGTGTTTAGATTTAACAACGCCATATTATTCTGTGCCCTTTTTTGTGATATGCAAATGAAATCGCCTGTTTTATCATATTATTACCAACCGCCGGATACATTTTTAAAGGTACTTCAACCACTTTTTTTTTATCTCAATCACCATTTGCCTTCACAAATAAAATTTAGAAACTCAATAAAAAAATCATCCGAAACATATTAGGTGCACCTGATTCAGCATTTGCAACAATTCGGCAGATCTCAGTAGGGCAATTCAATTACTTCAAAAGATCCCTCATAAGCGAATCGTTTTTCCGTGTCATTAATTTTTTCGAACGACGTAGGGCTCCGCGTGACACGGCGGGGTGGGTCCGGCGGCTATCTCGCGAGATAATACTGATTTATTTGTGCGGGCGACGGTCGCGATTCGTCGCGCATCGTCGCCGGGACATGTGAACCGCTGATCTGCTCAAACACTCCTTGTTTGCTTTGACTGTAGTCGGCTGTACGAATTCTGTTGCTTATTCGAGCCGGTTAGTTGGCGAGATTTATGTTAATCGACGAGGCCGACTCGGCTAAGCCGCGTGACGGCGTCCTGCAAATTGTCTCTCGGTGCGTGCGTGGTTACGAAGCTCCCATGTGCTTTTAATGTGATCTTTTTGATTATGATGATTTGGATAGTAAATTTGTGTTTCGTATAATGTTTTGATCACAATTACGAACTTATATAAAAAAATGTGAGGCCAGTCGTGGCGCAGCGGCACGAAGTGTGACTGTAAAACCGACTGGTTCGATCCCCACTCGAGGAGATGAAATATTTACTTCAATTTATATTTCCATTTCTTCGCTCTGGTGTCGAGGTTAAGCGTGGCGTTGAGTTCTGCCACTCATCACGCAATGCCTCCAGAATTCCGCAGAAAGTGGGGAACGGAGTGTCTTAACACAAAGTCCCCTCTGCCTAAATAAGCATTATCACTAACGGAGTTTAATATAAAAGCAGAATATGAACAGAATTAGATGGAATATGTTTAAAGCGGGTCTACAATGCTAGTTCCCTAGAGTTATTACGAATCAACACAACATTAAACGTGCATTGTGATTGTTATGCACTGCTTAGTTTGAAAATAAATACGACTGGAATGTTTTTGAATGTCGTATTTTATGGCGCATGGAAGAAAAAACGGAATGCCCAACGTCGTTAACTCGAGAACATTATAAAGAATAAATAAGTGAGGTATTAATATAGTTTTATAGTCCATGAAAAAGCCTTAAATTTGTGTAACATACTCTACAGCTGACTATTTAAAATTAACGCTACTTTATCAAAAGGTCAGACCTACCTGGTATGCAATTTTGTAAATGTGACAATAAAATTAAATAGGAATGATTTATTAGTAATAAGAAATAAAAAAATCTGCTAAGACATCAGGTCGATAACATTTGACTTTGCGATGAAATTCTATAATGTCAAGTTAGACAATAACAACTTCTGAAGTATTCCAGAAACAGCGAGTTTAGAGCGTTATCAAAAGCTAACGCTTAACGCTAGCGAATTTGTTACGATTGGCGAAACGTCGGACTGATTTATGTCGCGATATTACTTCGACACGAGATTTTGGTTGTAATTTTTATTTAACTGCATCTTAGACTAGATTAGATTGATATTTTGACCTGCTGTGACACATGTCACATGTCACACAAACCATCATCAGTCCAAGAACGTGTAGTAAAAGTAGAGATTAGAGCAAGCATTAGGAGTTCCGTGTGTTTATGCAGGCATTATTTACGTGCAATTAAACAGTAACAACGTTTTTTCGAATAAGCAATTAGCCCTGGTGGTATTTGATGTACGTTTTGGTAAGCGGCGGTTGGTCTCGCGATTACCCATTGTTCTATAGCCAGGCGCGACCGATACGCCTCGCGCCGCCGCGTCGTTTGCCACCTAGCTTATCGGCATCAACGCCACGATACTGCATTGATTTCAGCTCGACGTACAATGACTTCCATTACCTACCACCGAGACTCTTAAGTTACACTGTGATCTTTGCATGTACCCTTTAATGTGTTTTATACAGTATTTTGTTATGCAATATTCAGAAATGAAAATTAACTTAACTTCTTAACAAGAATAAGTTAAAATCAAAAAATAAATAAATACCTTCCAGTTTTTGTGATGATCATTTCCGTCCCAAGTTCATTAAATTTATCCCACAGTTCCTTAGTTTCAAGGTGGCACTGGATGTGCCGCATATCCTCGCTGGACCAACGTTCCGTCAGCTGGGGGTTTCTTGGGGGTGGTGACAGAGCTCGCGAGCCGCTTGGTGCGCCATTCGCGGAGCCCGCCTCGGACGTAGATGACACGTCCACGGGAGAGTCGCGTTCATATTCGGCTAATGGAGGCGATGGAGACCCCGATGCAGATGCTGTAGCATCCACAAATTTTTCTGCCAATAAGAAAAACATGAATTATTCTCTAGACTGTTATAAGATTGAAGATGGGTTTCTTGCACACTGTCTCTTTTCTAGTAAAGATGGTTTAGGTCCAACAGTCATTGGGATACACGTGTGGAATATATTATTTAATATTTGTTTTCACATGTTGTTGAATAAATTTCTTATATACACAATTTCTTATCTAAACATAAATTATAATTTAAATATTGCACGCGCAGATACGTTTAAGAAATGGATGTGAATGTTTCACATTATTGAAGCATAAATTATATATTTTTTCAATTCTAATTTTTTATATAAACGTTGAATTCTGCCACGCAATGCTTCCAGAATTCGGCAGAAAGTGGGGAACGGAGTGTCTTAACACTAGGTTCCTTCTGCCTACCCTGCTGTGTGCGGGATACAGCTTGAGGCTGATTTTATTTTAATTTTATATATAGATAATAATATATGAAAGTTGCTAATGTTGACCTAAATGGTCACTTAAATTTAGCTCAAAAATGTAATGTAGCACATTTATGTTTGTGCATATTATGTTTATCTGTTACGGTTACATTTGAAAATCAAATTTCGATTATATTATCTTTTTTTATATATGCTGACAATATATAAATTCGATTAATTAACTTATTTTGTTAGAAATACAGTGAATCAGATTGTATTTTTTTAAAATAATTAACTAATAACAATTTTTTTTTTCACGCTGTATCCCGCATAGGTAAAGGAAGCCTAGTGTTAAGACCCTTCGTTCTCCGCTTTCTGACGATTTTTTGAGGCATTGCATGTTGAGTGGCAGTACTTAACGCCACCATTTGTCTTGTTACCAGATTGAATAAATGAAAATAATAATAAATTTTCCCGAGTGGGAAGTGAACCCACAACCGTCGTGTTTATAGTCACACGCGTGTGCCACTACGACATGACGACTTTACTAATAATTTCAATTAACAAATTTCATCAAAATAAAAACAAAACATGATAAGTACTTACTTACATCAAAAAAATCTTATGCATATCCATATGAGACATTTGAATTTTTAACATTTTTAAAGTGTTATTCCACACTTAGGAAAGATTTTTTTTAGATTTCCAAATGAGCATTTGAATTTTTCCAAAGAACAACAAGTTTTTATTTGAAAATTGTTACAAAGTAAATTGAATTGGGCAACTACTAATATTGTCACTTCCAATATTTTCACTTAGCAAGCAAGATATTCAAAGAAAACAACAATAAATTATGACCTTTTCAAGACATATACATTTATCAAACCTCCTTCTGTATATTTAACTAATCGGTTAATCTATAATTCCGTCACTACAGCTATTTGTATTTTGTCATGGTCGGTACCTACTCCGTTTTACAGTCTTAGTAGTTTTATATATTTTTTTAGCTTACTTAATTTATGTAGGCAAAAAAAATATATAATAGTAGGTACTACTACTAAGTAGCTGATTTCAGCGTAAAGCTGAAGCTGTATTCCGTACACTGCAGGGTAGTTAGATGGAGGTTCCCTCAGGTGAAGACACTCCGTTTCCCACTTTCCACCGTATTCTGGAGGCATTTCGCGTTGAGTGGTGGAACTTAACGCCGCGTTTTGTCTCGACACCAGAGCGAAGAAATGAAATTATAAATTTAAATAAATATTTAATTGTGTTCCTGCGCCACGACTGGCCTCTGGAGTATACATGTCTTGAATTAATTTTATTAAATAATTACTTTGAAACCAATTTAAAATATAATTTCATATATTACAAAAAAAAATTGTAATCATAATTTAGTAATTTTAGTAGTATTATAATTTAGTAATTTTACTTGTATAGATAGAAAATATAAAAAGAAATAAAAATTTAAAAAAATCTTTTGTTGTTAATAAGTAACGAATGGTACTTTTATGTACCTTTTTTGCATTTGCAATAGTAGGTACATTGTAGTTATCTAATTTAGTTATTGAAAAATGAACCTAAGAGGCAATTTTTCACCAGGAATTATTCTAAGAATAATAATATAAGATATTTATAATTTCAATACGTTGGTAAATGGTTGTATCTATTGGTTTATTAGTGGTTTTAATATCTTTCAGGCTGTATTTTAATGGGGTTTAAGAATTTTTAATATATTATGCTTACCATTTTCTTACATAACGTAACAGGTATAATTTAAAAGTATTAAATTTAGATTTTTATTTATTCATTTTATTAAAATTCATTCTGCCTAAAAAGGCAGCGATAAGAGCCGTTTTGCAAGTTAATCTAACAAGATTGACTGTGAGAACATTGAGAAAATTGTTAAAAATTGAAAAAAAATTAAAATCTTTGCTTTTACACATATCTTTACATTGTATCGAATATTATTCTGTCAAATTCATATGTTTTTTACTAAACCATCTTTACCAAATGCTTCTTTTATGCTATCTGTAAAGAGACAATCTAGATACATTGCTATGATATTTTTTCCTAATAAATATAAGAAATATAATATATATTATATTATATTAGTTACCAAAATTATATATTTATTATATCCATCTATATATAAAAAGTAGTGTATGAGTGTTTTTAATAATGAATATAGCAGTATAAATTTAAAAACCTGGAACAGGAAGTAAGTAGGTATCTACTGTTGTGTAATACAAAAAAAAACATCATCCAATAAAGAGTTTTCTTTTTTTATTATTAGATACAACGAGCGAAGCGAGCAGGTGTCCGCTGTTTATGACGATAAACGTTTATGTCGCTAATTAGGTAACAGTTTTATATGCAAATCTTTGGTATAGTTAATACCTAAATACTTTTTTGTCAGTTTCACGCTGTATCCCGCATGTAGCAGGATAGGCAGAGGGAGCTTAGTGTTAAGGCTTTTTGCCCTTTCCGCCAAATTCTGAAGGTATTGTGCGTTCAGTGGCAGGACTCTACGCCACGCCACGCGAAAGTATTAAATATTTAATTTCCTCGAGTGTGAATCGAACCCACAACCGGTCACGTTTACAGTCACACGCTTGTGCTCCTGCACCGCGACCGACCTCAATGGTACTCATTATTCCTGCTACATTTATTATATTTAATCGAATTTTGTGGCTTTTCTTATTCATATACCTATCTATTAAATCAATAAATGTCAATTTTAGTATTCAATTGAAATTCAAGGCACGGTAGATAGCTTATGCTTAGTGATGATTGTAATTTGTATATGCTTGTTAGTTTATTTGGAACTAAAAACTAAATATCATATAATATAAATATTTAAATATGCACTATGTACGAGTATATACATATTACGTAATTTTCACTAAACTACTTTAATTATTTCTTATATTTTAATATTATTATAATTATTATTTATAAAGTCTTTATTATATTGTATAGAAATAACATGAGGTCAGTCGTGGCGCAGGGGCCCAAAGTGTGACTGTAAAACCGACTGGTTGTGGGTTCGATCCCCACTCGAGGAGATGAAATATTTACTTAAATTTATATTTCCATTTCTTTGCTCTGGTGTCGAGAACAAGCGCGGCGTTGAGTTTTGCCACTCAACACGCAATGCCTCCAGAATTCGTCAGAAAGTGGGAACCGAGTGTCTTAATATTAGGTTCCCTCTGCCTACCCTGCAGTGTGCGCGATACAGCGTGAAGCTGATTTTTTTTGAAATAACGTTATATGTTATTCGTTCATTGTACCAAAGTTCGTCCAATGTAAAATATAAGAACTTTCGTTAGTATAGAACTGACTGTAGCTTTTTCTTATTGGAGCATAATTTTTATCTTATAAAAAATATTAGCGTAGTCTTCATTTTTATTGCTTTATATTTATATAGATGTCATGTTATTATTTGACTTGTTTGTTATTATAATAGAATGTACATTTAATATGATTTAATAAAATAAGTAGCTTTGCTTACATAACTATAAATATAAAAAAAGATATCAAACACACAGTTAAAAAAATGATGTTGAAAAATCATCAAAATTCTGTAAATTAAAAAGAATATATGTATCGAATTTAGAATCTTCCTTCGGTTTTTCGTCGGTTGGGTCCAAGTTCAACACTTGGAGTGTTATATTATGATTAGCTTAAAATTATTTGTAATCATTATATTTCAAAATCATTTAAATAAAAACATTGTGTGAAATTTATATTCTTAGTTATAGCGTTAAGGATTTTTCTATACTTATATTATTTAAATACACCGTCAATAAAATTTATTTATTTTACTTTATTTTTATTTCAATATCATAATATAAACTCTATCAATGCTTAAATACTATAAAATATCTTCAAAAACTTTTAAAAAATAAAAAAATATAAAAGGATCAACATACCTAATGGAGTAATCGTGTCTTCTCTAGGATCTCTATGTCTCCTGCGCTCTCTACGCTCTTGACGATCCCTAGCCATGATTGCGGCAATAGAGAAGTCTGTGGCACATGGCCGTGCTGAGCACTCCTCCTCCATAGCAGGCCCTCGGCCTTCACCCTGCAGCAGCATCAAGCTCACGGCTTCAGAGAACCTTCGGCTCCACACCTCACCGACCGTACATCCCATCGGTGGCACAGTTCATAATCTTCGTAAAGCCAAATATAATTTTACTAATCACTTTCGTGTAATATTATATTGTTTGTTCTTTTATGAATCTGTCAAACTATGTACAGTTTTTTATAAAATTGAAAACAATCTTATAATAAATAAATACCACTGAAATTTTACACAACAAAATCTAAATCTGTTTCTTCAATGCTATCTCATGAGCTTATTATAAAAAAAATAAGCAAGAGTGAGCTGTCACCGCGTTGGGAAGTTTCGGAATATTGGGAAAACTTTTTACGCGGAAGGGAAGGCGGTGGAGCTGACCGGTGTGACTCCGCGCGCTGTGGACCCGACTGAGGCGGCGGCGCGGCGCGAGGCGGCGACGGGCCTAGGGAGGGGCCTGCCCGCCCTACGCCACCACACTCCGACCACGCACACACCGCTTTTTTTATTACTTCTTTCTTACAGCGCCCGTCTCGCTCGCACCGCCGCGCCGCCCGTCTCTCGTCCCTCTCGTCCCTCTCGTCCGGCGAGTTTTTCTCCGCGCGATAACTATTGAAATTCGCTAAATGGCTCACCGCGGCACTGAAAAGGTTCTCGTTAAACGGTGAACCAATTCTGTCGAAGTACTTATTTGCGTTACACGATCACATCACTATTCTCCCATTCGAACGTCTTGACGGCGATACAGTTCATTATTGAAGTAAATCTATAAATTGAACTTTGTACCATATTTATGGTCAAAGCTACTGATATTAATCAATTATTTAGTTTATAGTCAATTAGGAAAAGATGACAACTTAAGTACAATAAAACTCGAATGATTTTATGATTTGTAATTAATTTGTAATAATGTAGTAGGTACATTATTAAATAAATAAATGAAATAAAAAATATGAGTAGGTATATCAGAAATGATGTTCCTTACATTGTATAAAATTAAGTTGATTTCAATCGTTTAGTTGTTTAAAACTCTCTGTGGATTTGTATTAAGTTTTTTAAAAATAGAAAAAGTAATTAAAAGGGAGATCTCTTCTATCTCTCCTTGTACATATATCAAAGTAGTGTGGTGTCATAATAAATAAATATTTGTGCGCTTACCCGGGAAATAATCAAATATCCCTAATCAACTTCAGAAGTTAATTCGAGCAAATTCGCGGCCAAGTATTTACTAAAAACATTTTTTCATTATTTCTTAATATAATAATCTTAAGTATGTGATATTTCACGAATAAATAAATCCTTTTCAATTATTTTTTCATTTGAAAATAATATCTTTATCAAGTGAATAAATCAATCAAAGTGTAAGCTCGTTATAGCACTAAATGAAATTTGCGTAAAATTGGTCAACTTTTACTTTGAATGCCTAATATTAATTTACTACGTGAGGGCTCAAACTAACCATGTCGATTCGCTATAAACTGTTATCGAAAGTTATGAACGGAGTTGGTAATGATCGCTCTAACTTTTCTTATGTAAATGAATTAATTATGTATTAAGAACCACTGTTATTTTCATTTCTTCGCTCTGGTGTCGAGGACAAGCGCGGCGTTGAGTTCTGCCACTCAACACTCAATGCCTTCAGAATTCGACAGAAAGTGGAGAACGGAGTGTGTTAACACTAGGTTCCCTCTGCCTATCCTACAGTATGCTGGATACAGCGTGAAGCTGATTTTTTTTAAGAACTACAAGTAAGAGTAAGTAGGAAGGTTTTTCTAAATTTAAATTTATTTAATTTTCATTTGAAATATTCATTTCTAAGTATACGAGTAAGTACTTATTTGATCATTAGGATGCTATCTATATTTATAATGACCAGAATTAATGGCCATAATAATTTACTATAAAATATAGCATTTCTTAAGCTCTATATATCTAAACTCTACAAAAATTGTATTAATATTTAAATTAATACAAAGATTCTCAATTTAGGTTATGGCCTCTCTATATTGGTCTTACTAAAAACTATTTGTGTAATTACTGTATTAAAATGTGTAAAATGATTTGTTTCTTGCTTGCTAGAATATAACTTGTGAATTTGAAAAAAAATATTTGGAACATGTATCTTGAATTTCTTTTCTAAGTTTGACATTATTATCATTTATAGATAAAATACCTGGCCTTTGATTGACAGTGATTTTTTGTGTGTGTTTTAGAAATTAGGTACAAATAATATGTTAATAATGTCCAAATACGTATTATTGGAAAAATAGCATTTATAATAATAGCTCTATTTTACAAATATTTCTTTGAATATTAAATATATAAAATTTAAAATGATATAGAAGATTCTTTTCGGATCTATTCAATTAGATATTCACAAAAATAATTATTGACTAATTACCGTTGCAACTCATGATAAGCTGAAAACGTCATTTATAATTTAAAAAGGAGGCAAACCCCTCGCGATGCGATGCTTTTAACTTGTCACTGGTCACGTCCATTCCACTTTTTGTACAAATCAACGACCGAGTTGTGATTAAAATTTAAAAGTAAGCAAGTTGTGTGAACGCAGTCGATGCTACGAGAGGGGGGAGCGACGCCCCTTGGAGGCGGGTCGAGGGTGGTGCAAGCGAAATATTACTCTATTATCTTAACCATAAATGCCAAAATTCTCATGATAATTCAAGTGCATAGAATGCAAGCTGTGCTGGAGTGAGGGTCTTGCTAAGTAGCGTAATAAGCATTCTGGTAGTGTAGTTTTTTGTTGGAACTTGGAACCCTTCACGATATCATCGCATCTATTGTAATCTAGGCTTTTAGGGGTGAAATGGACAGTGGACTCACTAGTTTTAATTATGACACTGTGCTCAAATTTTATTTATTAATTTAAATATATTTGTGTTACATTTATGGTAAATAGTTTATATGAACAAGAATACTTTAATAAAAAAATAAGTATATTTTATACAAAATTAAGGCAACAATAAAACATGGAAATATCCACTATAAAATAAAATAGAAGTAAAAATAATTTTAAATGATGATAGTAATAGATATATGAAATTTAAATCAAATTAGAGATTACCTTACATTCAAAATAGGTAAGGTTTAAGAGATTACATTTTTTTTCGGTCTAAAAACCTTCATGTTGATATTATTAACTTCAAGTTAATAAAGACCAGACTAGACTACCCTTGTTTATGTTTTATTTATTTTCTTATTAGTATTTTTTTGTAATATAAGTAAGTTTTTTACTTTTTTTTATGAATTATCTGCCCATTACTGACGACTTTTCTTGTAAATCTAATCCTATTATTTTTTTTCTCAAGATACATCCTAGTTAGTTTTTCTAATCTAAAATTGACGTGCTCTAAAAAAAAATAAGGACATTAATATAACTAAATTGATTATTTATAAGTAAGTACTTACATAAAATATATATATAAATAAAATAAATAAATCAGCTTCACGCTGTATACCGCACACAGCAGGGTAGGCAGAGGGAAGCCAGCGTTAAGGCACTTCGTTCCCTACTTTCTGCCGGATTCTGGAGGCATTGCGTGTTGAGTGGCAGAACTCAACGCCGCGCTTAACCTCGACACCAGAGCGAAGAAATGGAAATATAAATTAAGGTAAATATTTCATCTCCTCGAGTGGGGATCGAACCCACAACCAGTCGGTTTTACAGTCATACTTCGTGCCGCTGCGCCACGACTGGCCTCAATAATATAAATACATATAGGTACATATGTATTTAAAAAAGCTTCATATTATACTTCTAAGACGTATATATCATATCAAGAAAATATCAAGTCATCTATATTCAGAATATTAGAAACGAAGACACAAACATTCCCCTTTGCTACTAAAGCAATGAAATTTAAGTACCAACACGATATTGAAATAACTAAATCACATTTAGTCTAAGAAGTCCTATAGCCCATATGTACCAGCCATCGGGTATCGTGGCCGGATATTAACTACCCACACCAGTGTAATCTGGTACCCGTGATTTGAATACAGCAAACACATGAAATCTATTTGTTTTTTTTATAGCATTTGGTGCTATTCTTAAAAAAATTACTATAGCTAAATTATTTAGCTTATATTTTTTGCCTAATGTTGCCACTTTATTGTGTATTCGTAGGCATTAATATTTAAATTACTGACTCTAAGACGCGTCACTTTTTATAGGCAGGTCCCATAACATATTAGGTACAGATAGAAATATTATAGAATTCAAGTATTCAGCCACAATAACTTGTATCAATATTCAATCAGTATCGTTGCAACTATATTTGCCTAGTATGATATCCTTTTGGTTTATTACTTAAATATGCGCTTCATTGTATACGTAAGTACTTATTAGGAAAATAACAATTATTACTGCTGTATTATTATTTTTTTTCAACTAAAAAAATTTATACATTTTTTATACAATGCAATGTGGCTATTGAAATTGAATCAAATAAGAAATATGAAAGAAATTTTGAGATTCATTCCACCACTTAGGAATGAGTGCAGTTAAACTTTGTTGGTCAAGAAACAGGACAGGATTCCTAAAGGCAAGAAAGTATAAAACAAATAAAAAATTATAACAGTATAAAATATTAACTGAATATAAACCTATATTAACATTAAAATACTACTTTATTTAACGACAATGAACAGCTTTATAATTATTACTATGTCAGAACATTCAGATTTTTAAGTTCTTCAGCTTTTGAGTCATATTAGGTAAACATGAATGTTAGATTCGAAATGGATAGCGGAATACATACCTACCTTATTAAGTCGATGCTTTGCCTGTGAAAAATATCATATGAAATATTTGGGATATTATTTTTACTACATAATTTTGTGTGAAATAGCGTAAATAAAACCAAGACAATTGCCGCTTTTTTCAAAAAAGTCGTAAAAAGTATTTATTAAAAATAATGCAGCACGTAACTGGTAAACAGGTGTTTTATCTATTGTGCAAGTCTATTTTTGTAAGCATAATGAATAATAGTTTTGAGTAAATCCTGTCTTATTTGATCTTTCAAAGAAAATAGTAAGGGGGTAGCTGTTAGTTAGCTGGTACAGAGAAAAACTCTTCATAATATGTTTTCATATATATATTTTTTATTTATTTGAATATTCATTTTTTATTATTTACTGCAATATTTTATTAAGTACTAATCAACGTTATTAAATATTATCAAATTTTATGATAATAATATAATTCGATGATTAATAATTTGAATTAAAAAATATACCTATATATTTTTTTAGTCGTAAACTAAAAAAATATATTTTTTTTTAGTTTCGTGCAATCATCTTATTCAACACATCTTACAAAGAACTCAATCTGATTTCGATTTAGTAACATGTACAAAATAACCACAAACTCAAATTATTTGTTTTATTTTTTTATCTTCAAATTAGATTTTCGAGTTTTATTATCGTTTTCTCTTTCGTCCTTTTCCTTTTAATAATATTATCTACTATAATATTTATTATTTCTTAATGTTTACTATCAGAACTATAAATACGTATCTACATAATAACGTTAGAAAATCAAAAGAAAAAAACACAAATTTGATATATTATTTACTGTATTCAACTTTCTACTTGGAGTAGAAAACACATCAAAAGAAAAAAAACTGTCTTTACTTGTGGAAAAATATTTATAAATATATTTCTTCTTCATATTATCCGTATATATATAATATAGAAAAAGAATACCATTGCTCCTTTTAGTTACAAAATTAATTAAAAGTATTCAACAAAAAAACACAATAAATATTGTAGTTTAAAATATAATGCATGCAAAAAAAAAGTAAACTGAAATCATGATTATATTGTAAATATTGAAATCAAAGAATATACCAGCTTTACGCTGTGTCCCGCACACAGCAGGATAGGTATAGGAAACCTAGTGTTAAGACACTCCGTTCCCCACTTTTCGCCGAATTCTAGAGGCATTGCATGTTGAGTGGCGCAACTCAACGCCTTTGCCTCGCCAGGAGAGCGAAGAAATGGAAATATAAATTTAAATAAATATATCATGTCCTCGAATGGGGATCGAACCCACATCCAGTCGATTTTAGTCATACTTTGTGCCCCTGCGCCATGAGTAACCTCAAATCAGTTGTAAATTCACTAAAATATTCACTAGAAATCACTGGTAAAAATATCTACTGTCAATGTCTGTCATTTTTTTTTTGTTATTTTCGCTCGAAATATGTGTCGTGTAAATGCTATGCTGTAAGAAGTATCCTTACAGTTAGTTATGTGGTATCCCTATCATATCATCTACATCCCTAACATAGTTAAATCAAAATCGAGGCAAGTATCCTATTGCGATGACTGTGTTTCATACCTACCTACTAGTCAATTGAAAATTTTAAGAAATACCTTGAATAAATAAAGTTTCAATCTTTGTAAGATTCTATGCTGTCGTAACAATTTTTTCAGAAAATCTCGATAAAAATTCTTTATGTAAATTCGAAATTGGTTACATAAATGAAATAGCCTAGTCTTAATGGCTGATAAATGATGATTTTAAGGTAATTAACACTATAAATTATATACATAGTTTAGTTAAAATCAAGGCAAATTATACCTACACAAAAATATACTTATCGGTGTTTAGACCTTCAGTAAAAAAATGCAATATATTTTCTTACTGTTTATTAACAAATGCAAAAGGTTTTACTAAAAATATTTTTTTCGCCAAAGCTATCAAATACGCACAAATGTGCAAGCATCCAACTAAACTTTTTTAAACGACTTCTGTAAGAAAATGAGTTTATCAATTCGACTGTTTTTTTTTTCTATATTTGTTACCTCAGAACTTTTGACTCGGTGAACCGATGTTGAAAGCTAGTGCTTCCTGCGTGGTCCCATTTTTTGGTCCATTTCTGACAATGATATCTATGAAAAAATCACATAAGTCTTAAATTTGCATTAGATATGTCCGCGACACATGGACGAATAACTCAGTATCTGGCTAACCGATTTCAATGCTTTTTTTTTATTTAAAAGGATACAGTTCAAGGATAGTTTGGTGAAAGTTTGGTTAGATTCTGATTACGGGATCCGGTTGAAATTGCTATGTGTGAGAAAATCACATAAGAGTGAAATTTGTATTAGGTATATACGCAACAAATAGACGAATAACTTAATATCACCCCAACCGATTCCGATAATTCTTTTATTTTATTTTAAAGGATACACTTCAAGGATAGTTTGGCAAAAGTTTGGTTAGATTCTGATTAGGTATAGGATGGTTTAAGTTTTTTTACCAAAAAAAAACAATCTTGTTCAGTTTGTTTTTTTTTTGGTAAAAAATATAAATATCTATAATAGTTACAAGGAAAAATATTGTTAAAATTGGTATCAGAAGTCGAATACGACATCAAAAAAGGGAGAGATTCTCAATTTGCCCGAATATTTTTTATGAATGTTCTTGTCAATATGCGAAAATGTTAGCATGTACAATAATACCTAATTAAGTTTGAAATTTTACATAGGACAACCACTAACTTGAGAAGCGTCCTTTTAAGGTCTATAAATCGTAAAATAAATTATTTTTTAACAAAAAGAAAAACTGGCTTCAAACAACGAACTAATAAGAAAAAAAAATTTACATAATGTAAAAAGTACTTTCATTTTGTTAAACAAAAATAATAAAAAAAAAGATTTTATAATTTTGAAGTAGTGTAAAGCTAATGCTACAACAACCTTATTACAATATCGAATTACTAAGTCTGTTTGTTTAACTAGGTTCGTTCTGCCTACCCGATTGTGTGTGGGATACAGCGTGAAACCAAAAAATGAATGTTTTCGAATTCGAATGATATAAACTATTTATTGACATTTGTTATTTCAATAAAAAAATAAGCTAACTACGAATTATTTCATAACAAAATTAATTAAACAGTATCTATACCAAATTATAAAATAAGCTTACATTTAAATAGCTTTCATGGTAGTAAAGATATTGAGCAATATCTTCAACTTAATCTCTAAGGAATTAGTAGTTTAAGAAATGTGAATATTTTTATGAAAACACTTGCTCTGTAACTTACAATTATCCATTTATAAATAATATTGACGATGAAAATGATATTATCCTAGATGTTTGTAGGATGTACATAAGTATATCTATAGTTTAATGTCGATAATTTTAGAATTCCATTCCATTTCTATTCATATTTTCCATAGTTAAAAAGTAAGAGTCCATCATTGGTCTTTGTCGGTGACTAGTTGATAAGTGATTAATTAATAAAATTAGTATTTTTTTTTCAATAATGATTCAACATTACCTTGTTTTTAATAGTTAAGTTGTCAGAATCAACAGGCGATGGACAAAAGGAGAAGTGATGTATAATATTTGAAATAGAAATATATTGCTTTTATTTATTTTGTATACCAAAATTTTAAAACTGAATTTTGAACCAACAACATTATCGATAAAACTGACTCACTTTACTAAATCACAAGGATACCTAACATTTCCACATTCCAATTATATAAGAAAACGATAAATAAAGTGAAAAGTCAATTTGTTTTAGGCGTACATGCTCACCGTGTGAATCCCCTGCGCTGGGTGACAATGCGGTGTGTGGCAGACGGACAACTCTCCGGGGACTTGCTAAATCGTGGCGGATGTGTTCTTTTATTTTACCTCCTTTTGTTTGTATAATTCAGTGTTTGAATTTAAAATATATAGGTACTACTACTTTGTTTTTTATTTATTTCCTATATATTTGCTATACTGGCTGCTATACTGGCATTATATCTATTTATTTTATATATATTTAGACATATATCTTTTCTATTTATCTATTGTAGGGCTGGATGCGAAGAGCTCAAGATAGAGCTCAGTGGCGTGCCATTGGAGAGGCCTTTGTCCAGCAGTGGACTAGGACAGACTAATGATGATGATTATTGTAGAAAATAATAGTTCACATATATATGAAAGCGAACCTAAAATTTTGTATGTTACTATTATTTTATTTGTAAGTTCAATCCCATTAAAGAAATGTATTTTTTTCCACATTCGAAGACAATTCTAGACTTTGGGTACCGCCACTCAACGCGTAATGTCTGGAAATTTGGCTGCAAGAACGAGGTTTCTTAGCAAAGTCAAAGTAAAATAATTTAAATCAATAATTATTTCTGACCAACTTACACTCATTTACTGTTCTTTTTTTTCTAATAATCAATTACACGTAGTAGTATATTATGTACAAGATAGACATACCCACGTTGGTATGCCTACCTTGTACACTTTTATGAATTTAGATTTTTAATTCCATTAATACGAACTAGGCTTATAAATTTCATAGATCTTAATGTCTATATTAGGTATTATGTCTTCTTCAGAACACTTTTTCAAAAGTCCATATGAAACTAAAATGATTTAAGACATTTCAAATATTTTATGTAAGGCAAATTTGAATACTTTCATATAATAAACAAAAATAAGCATATATAAAATGTATACTTAAAATATTTAATATATTATTCAACCACTAATAAAATTGAAACAAATCAAACAATGATGACTGATTTAATATATAGAATTATTTAAAAATTTTAAACAAAAAGATGGTACGAATTTTGAGGCGATTTTCTCATACAGCGGTATCCACATAGTCATAATGTGCAAACGCCAAGCTCTCCGCGTTTGGCTGACACTGTTCCACGATAGTAATGTGGTAGAGCCCCTATGAAAACGAGAACAAATTATTTTTCTTATTATATGACTGTTATTTGTTATTAGCATTTTGATTAGTATATTTTTTACAATATGATTCTAAACTATTATTGCTAAGGCAATATGAAGATATAGCAATCATCAACTAAACAAACTGTAGGATGAAGAAAATGTTAAAATTTTGCCCTGTAAACCTACGTATGTTGAAACTACAGGAAAATAAACTAAACTATTATGAATATCGATATAAATTCGATATTCTTGTATTAAACCAAATAAATAAAAATCTCTGGATGTTTTGCAACACCATCGATATAATTATATTAAAAAAAGTAACAACTTTTTTTTCTAACATAGCATTAGTATAATTTTATTAGTTTCTTTACAAAAATATATTATCGCCAGCACTGGCGCCGTACACCAACAAAGGCACCGGAGCAGGGAGAGGCGCGAGCTTGCTTTATCTGCGCTGGCTCTGCGCGAAACAATATATTTATTGGACAGTAGCACGCGGCACGGCGATCCGGCGGATGATCTATTCACTGCACACTTACCGCAGAGAACCATTTCACAGAGGTTTATGTAAGCTCAAGATTCATCATCTCGTATGTGAACCTTAGAAGTTGGAGCATTTCTTATTGTTGTTCTTGTATTTACCTATATATATATTTGTTCTGAATAAATAGTAACTTAATATGTCAAGGTATAAGTTAATTTAGAAAGTTTGTAAAGAATCAGTTAAGTGATTATTATTATATAGTCATTGGTGGGAAACGTTTATGTTTTTAATTTAATTCATTCTTTTATTTTTGTCAGGTAAAGTTAAAACAGCTGATTCTGGATGTCATGTCAGAAACAGTCGTTTTAGTTAAGTCTGTCCTCCTCCTCTGTTGGACTAGGCCTCTGAGCTCGATCTTCAGTTCTTCACTTCCAGCCGCTGCGGGCCACTTACTTTTATGCATACTTAGTTATAGTATGTAAGAGTTAAATTCATAACTTAGTAACAAAAATTTACATATTTTTTAAATATAGGAAGGAGTAAGAAATATATTTCAAAAACACTAAAACTTCATCATCATCTTTCACATTTCTGTGTCAATTTCTTTGAAATTAAGCTGATTTTAATATGTTTTTGCTTTTTGCATACATTATATTAATAACACTTAATGTGCCAACTTGTTGTTTACCTTGGACATTTAATTCAGACCTACTCTGTTGTCTGTAATTTTGAAATATTATAAAATATATTCAGAATGTTTTTATAGTGTGTCGTATTTTTAAATAGTAAGTATAAATATATTAATTTTAAAAAATTATATACTCAAAGTAAACTAAATTATTCGTAGATTTACCAACCACATGTAAATGATAATTTCAAATATAATACTAAACTAAACTAGTCTAAAATATTGATATATATAATATTTTTCCGTTTGGTGTTAGTCTGCGGTGTGCAGCGGAGCGCAAGCCGTCCTTCATTCGAGAAGGTCACAGTTTGCACAGCCCGCCGCCGCCCGCCGCCGCCCGCCGCCGCGCGCCGCCCCCGTCCTGTCGCACTGCTCCTGTTTTACGACACACCGCAGTTTTGTTTCCAAGATTAAGCGAAGCTAAACTGTTACCATATACTACTACTCACTGACCTCACACATTATTATTCAGTCAGTCACGATATCTATTTATTATGTAATTCATTACTCCATATAAATAATTCTCTACAAGGTAAATAACAAATGTCTCCAGTATTAAGTATTTGCAAATAAAGCTTCGGGAGACTCAATCACGCTATTTGTTCGGAACTGGTCTCGGGAGAGACGAACAAGATGGATCGCGGTGTCAACACGAATTTGCATCCCTTGTTTGTCTCCGCGGAGTCTCGGTGGAAAAAACACCGCAATCTCATTGGGTCGGTGCACCAAACGACTCACATCAGTTATTCGCCGGTGCGGCCGCCTAACACGATTATCTGTCGTTCGACCGAGACTTTCTTTTTTTCCATTTCCTTGTTTTCCAACTTCATGTCTACTCCGTGTTTTTCTGAATGGGAAATGGGATATGTCAGACGAAAAATTGACAAAAATATGGCCGGCACCCGATGGAAATAGTGGGTTTTGCGATTACATCTTCCGAATCCCGCCGCATGCTATCAAAATTTATTTACAAGTTGACTTCTTTATCTTCCTTACTAGGCTTTTTGTGTTTTGTTTTTTTAATATACATACACATTATGTTTACTGGCTTGTATGTGGATATTTCATTTTCTAGATATTTTTTTTATATTTATTTTTAAAACTGTATTTTCAATGTATGATATGTTAAAATGATTATTAGTAGACTTCTTTTTTTACGTTAAGTATACATATTTAGAGCTATATACAATAATCTCATTAGCATCACCAGTAACAGGAACTAGAGAACTCACGGCAAAAACTTTTGGGTTGACAGAGGTAATACCAAATATTTCAGCAATCCGATGTTCTTCCGAAAACAAGACACTCATCTGTGATTTACGACATCTTGTAAACCATTACAAATTGTTTTTGAAAACGTGAAAGATCATTAATTTTTTTACCTTGTTTGGAATGACATGACAAACCGTACACAGGATAAATACAATTTAATCGAGGTAAAGCATTTGCCGTTTAAATTCTTTGATTTTATCAATATTTATCAAAATGTGGTGAGATTATGACCGTACTTGTAACTTCAATTATAATCAGCTACGCACGCAATATGAAGATCGTTCTAATGTCTTCATTCGACTTATTCTTACAAACTGACACGAAACTACTGGGAACGGATTTTCTAAAGTAATAATTTCCTCACATTGAAGCTACCCACAATACCTCACACGCTCTAGCCAAACCACTGATTACGGCTTGATTATATACAACAAAAACAGTCACAACCCGGAACTTCCATTATTAGTAGTGGTAAAAAAATTATAATAACTCTTTATAATAGTAATTAGCACCCATCTGTTGGTCATTTTAAAGCTCATGTAAAACTCGATTATAAAGATTTGCGTTAAGATAAAATTCTTATTTGGCTTTGAATAAATTATATAAATTAAATGTTAGGTACGTTTGTTGGTTTTATATTATTATACCTTGTTGTTGTTGTCGTTACTATATCATATATTACATTTACAATGTGAATCGATATATTAAATGTATAGTTAAATTCTAAAGGGTAATAATTTAATATCAATTAAATATAAATAATAAAAAACATATATTTTATTTTTACGATATATTGCTGTTTTTTTATAATTTCTGAGAAGTGCTAGGTGACAAACGAAGTAACGCCTTCGCTGTACGGTACAACAGACCACCCGCACCGGCCACCGCGCGGGCCGCTCTCTGTATGTTGTACACGTGGACACGTCTGACATATTTTCGTGCAAAAAATATGGTTAAATTTTCGTTGAAGCTGATATATCATAATTTTTAAATTATAAAGTTAATGAGATCCGTATCAATTATTACTGTAAATAAAAGTTGGTGTACCAAATCGCAAAAATGTTATATTAGGTACAACAATATTGCAGTATGAAAATTCCTTTACCCCAAATCGCTCTCGCATTCATCACTTGCAATACAAGGTAAACGCAGTTATCAGTCTTTTAGATAACGATCGGTCAGATGATTAACATACGTCAACAGGCTTGACCTAGAACGGCTCGTTCTCATGGGCAGGTCCGCTGCGGTGTGGTCCGCCGTCCGAGGCGCTGTCGGCGCATGCACACCGGCACGCGCGCTATGCGGCTGCGCGAGCTCACCTCAGGCTTTCTCAGATTAATAAATGACTAGCATGCAGTATTAGGCGGGTCAAATATATCATTTATGTAAATTGTGACGAAGACATATCTAGGCAGTCCCCTCGCTGCCTTCACTCCACACGACCCGCATTCCATACCTGCTTTAGTTTAACCATAAATAGTTAGTACTTATTACACAGTCGCGTTTTTGAGAGTATGACTTATGATCTACTTTTCTATCACAAATGACAAATCACGTTTCCCGTCTTGTTATTTCATTTGAGCAATCATTGATTTTATTTTTATTACTAAGTCCCATTAATATGACACGCAATAGATTTTTTAAATAGACACTATTAATATTAATAAGATATCTATTTTAGCGTGAGTTACCAGGTGTATTCATCTTCAACTGTTTTCGTTTCATTTTCAATTCTGCAACGTAATAATACAAACCATATTGGGCATGTACTATGTATCTTAAATGTATTTTCAATTGCCTCTACAGTTTAAGGGACCATTGTTCATTACACAATGTTTATTGTTGTGTTGTGACAGTCATTTTGTGGCACTATAAACAAGATTGATTTGTACTTCTCACTTTATAGTTAAACCATTTATAAATAATTTAAGAAGAATTGCCGGGGACGACTTCGTGGTTCTATTCTCATCAAAAATATCTTAACATTAATTTATTATGCATATATACTACCTTACCTCATGGCTACAGTTTTAAGAACAATTTAAAATGAAAGCGTATCTGATTATCGATGTCAACATGGAGTGTTTAATAATAAACAATTGTATATAATTTAGCACATGTTACAAAGTATACACGAAGCTGGCACTGCCACGTGGCGCTCGCCTTCGGAGGTCTGACGGACTTCACCCGTCATTAGCGCGCGGGCTTGCTGCACCCTGCGGCTGGTCCCAGTTTTTCTACCGCCTCGGTTTGTCAACTCACACATTAGCCAAGGTGTTTCCACATTGGTGGTCGAATTTTTTGCGATCTCTTAATCGGTGACAATAGTGATCATCAACTGTTCTAGTGAAGAGAGATGTTTCCTCAACAGATGTTTATTTTGACTTGTTTTATGACCTGTCTCATACTAATAATGGCGAGTAAGATATTTCTATTACTGTACAATAGATTTTTTATTTTATAACAAAATTTTAGATAACAAATACTTTTGGAATGAAAAATACTAAGACTTAAAAAAAATGACTAAACGTACAAGGTACCTGAGACATAAGAAAAATTATAATATAATTTACAAAAAAGTATTAAATCAAAGCAAATGATTGTCTGTTAACAGTTAATTATGATGAGACATAAAACCTCATATCATTATGAGGCTAATTCCCGCACAGCGTCCAATAAGTATGGAAATAATTCAAATATATACTACTATGGAAACTGGCATCTGATGATAAAGATGAACACTGACAATATATCGTCTTCAGAACTGTCTGTATCAATGTTGTTCATTACGAATAAACGAAAAAAATAAATATGTATATCTTTGTTTATATAATTTTTTTTTTATTCTTATATACTAAATTTATTTTGGCACATATCAATTTACTTGTAATTTTGTATATTAAGGAGATACTATAATTTTTTAATTACACATATTTATATAGGAGTTTCTTGTCGTTTAATTTCATTAGTGTTTGTTTTTTTATTGTAGGTACTTATTTTTGTAATACTAAATTTGTAATACTTTTATATAAAGTATAAATACTCATTTTTATTGTACACTTGTACTATGCGTACATAGGCTTAGAATATATTTATATATTCTTTTTATTAGTGTATATTCTCCTAAATATTATAAATAAATATGTGAAGAATAAAGCACTTCATGCATGATTCTTCATATCTGTTAAGTAGGCCATATGTAGTTTTTATAAATATCTGTTCCTGGTGCACTAAGAGCTGAGAGCAATATTTGGCGGCTCTGTTATAGATTAGTTAAGAGTATCTTCTTACAATTAAGTTCGCTTTTTAAGGACAAGGTAGGTACGTCTAACTTAATGGATGTTTTATCCTACTTCAGTAAAAATTTTTTTTTAACTAAAATAGTAGATACTACTTTGGTTAAAAATATACCATAATATTTTTTTTAGTATAAAGTGATACGTACGTGATAGTAGAAAGTGATAGAGACCTATTTTTTTAGTTATGGTGCAGGGCCACAAGCGTGGGGCTGTTAACGCCACAGGTTGTGGATTTGATTCCTATTAGAGAAAATGAAAAGTTTAATAATTTAATTTCTTCGCTCTGGTGTTAAGGCAAAGCGCGGCGTTAAATTACGTTACTCAACACGCAACTAGAGGCATTTTCTAGAATTCGGCTGAAAATAGAATCTAGTGTCTTAACACTGTGTTACCTCTGCCTACTTGCTGTGCACGGAATACAGCGTGAAGTAAAAAAATACCAATTATATTTGTTATTTACACATATTTTTTTATTTTGCGCATTAACTAACTATCATCCTTAAAACGTTCAACGGAAGAAGCTGGTTCGATTACGTTAAATTGCAGTTTAAGCACCTCTAGTTGATAATCAGTATCTTAACTGACATCACTCGGTACAGACAGCAGAGGTAGTGGTAATAATAATATTTTTATATTTACTCAACTACTACCTAATTGAGTTCTGCCACTCCACACGCAATATCTCCAGAGTTCGGCAGAAAGTGGGGAAAAGAGTGTCTTAACACTAGGTTCCCTCTGCCTAGCCTGCTGTGGGCTAGATACACCGTGAAGCTGAATTATTTTTATGTTATATTTATTATTTGTAGCATATTTTTATTTGGCCAAATAATTTGAACGTCTTCGAGTAGCATTTCATATACTCACGCTAATCCGATAAGTTAAAGTTTTTGCGTCGGTCTCGTATAGATGAAAAAAATTAAAAGATGGTTAAACCAGTAGGTCCTCTGTGTAGTGTAGAATATATTTTAGTTTCCTTATTTGAATACTTACTGTAGAAATACATATTCCATGTAATTAATTACTGACTATTCTAGATTTGTTTATTAATTCAATATGTAAAAGAATATATCTATTATTTTGTTGACCGTACACAATCTTATTAGTTATTTTCCTTACGTTTTTTCGTAGCATATTGTTTCCCATAATAACATTTTTTTGCCTTTTTAAACCGGAGTTTAACGATATTGTGCGTAAGTTCTACATGAGAGTTTCCGTACCATTTGCTTTTAATTTTTTTCTTGTAGAATCACAGTTTAGCATAATATTATAAACGATTACTTTTTAATAATTTAGATTTATATACCCTTACGAAAGAACATTAATCTTTAGATGGATAACACTGTTTAAATGTAAGAAGTGTGAGTAAAGTATTAATAAATAATAATTCATTATTATTTATTGATATTTTCACAGGGATCGAACCCACAACCGTCGCATTACAGTCACACCCTTGTGCTCATGTGCCACTACGGCCTCAATAGAGTAGGTATCTTGTTAAATAACAATTTGTATATTTTCAAGCTCTTGTTAAATAATAACGTTTTTGCACAGAGTATTTACGATATGAGCTTCTTTATAATATGTACAAGCGAAACGCAATCTAAGTGACTATACAGTATACGTTACTCGGCTGGTTAACTAGTGACTTAATAAGTTTATTCGCTTAATTAAGTACATTATAGCCATCGTGGTGCAGGGACACAAGAGTGTGACTATAGCGCAACGGTTACGGGTTCAATTTCGACTCGGGGGAATAAATTATTATTTATTAATATTTACATTTCTTCGCTCTGCAATTTGTTTATCAAATCTTCAACACCCTGGCCACAACACTTTGGCGTGCAACTATTATCGACTACATAAATATTTTACCTTCTTACTTACTTTAAGAAATCATTATGCTGTTAGTATCTTGTATATTAATTGATAAGTTTTCATGCTGATTAATTGAAGCTGACTAAATTGTAGTAAAATGCATATATGTTCATAAACTGGCACTTGAAGCTCGCTACTGGCGTCCGCGCAACCATCAAAGAGTCAGGCCGACAAAGACTCCTCTCGAATATTCCTGGCGATCCTGTCAACGCGGTCACGGTCCATTCCGTGCATAAACCTCGTCTACAACAAAAATTAAGAAAGAAGAATAACTTGTTTAATTTTATTTAATAAAATAAGAAATAAATGAATGGGAACGGAGTGTCTTAACACTAGGTTCTCTCTGCCTACCTTGCTGTGTGCGGGATACAGCGTGAAGCTGATAAAAAAATAATAAAATCATATCATAGTATAAGTTATCCACAATATGGATTACTCTAATAAAATCATCACTTATCAACTACTATTTCATAAAATAAATAATCTTGTACCTACTTAAAATATATTTCTTTATACATGATTAATGTTTTTTTTATTAATAATTAAATTTATTTAATACTTAAAGAATAGATTTCTCACTTTCAAATGCACTTACAGTTAATACAGTAGTGTCGCCAAAGTAATCTTAATCCCTCTGGAACGAGCCCAAAAACTGCGGGCGTCTTAAGATAGAGTCGCCGTTTTAATTGGTCGCATTACACTTGATCCCCTTATTAATAGGTTGATTACTTGCGGGCCGGCGGCTCAAGACGGACGCTAAACCACCATACGAATCTTATACGACAACGTTAAGAAAATCTCCGAAATGCAGTTGCATTTACCAGCACAGAAGCCGTAGGTATTAAGATTCAAAGAACGCTTAAAATACAATTTTAGATCCCATTTAAAAGATTGATTGTTATTCATTTTGGTTATTTCACTTTATAAAGTACTTTAACGCGTTGGAAGTTGATAGGTGCAGTGAGTCGAAAATATCAATATAGTCCGGAAATAGCCGCCATATCGGCACTGTGGCTATAAATCTGCGAGATGTCGGCTGCTATCGGACGCTCGTTCTCCGCGTGATGGTTTGTATCATTTGCAAAGCAACACACGAAGTATTAAAAGTACCTTAGTAGCGTATGAAATTGATATAAATACAGTAATAATTTTATTGCAGATTTTATCAAACAAATTTATAAAAATATTTAGTACATTATTTTTAACATACTCACTTATAATACTGAGCACCCAATATAATATAATATGGGATTAACTGTAACGCTAAAAAAATATATGAAATTATTTCTATTTTACTTCTTTTAAGTTCATAAAAAAACTCAAATATACTTTCTCTGGTCGTGCAGAATAAACGATAGAGTGGCAAGACTGTTATAAGCGTTTGACTTGTGACCTAACCATACTCTCCTTCCGGTCGCACATCACGTATGTCACAAAGAAGGCTACCAACGTTACGTGCAAGCTGTACCCACTGTTACATGTACATGTGCAGTAAAATGTCAGTTCGGAACAGGCTGACATTATACAAACCTTGCATTCATCATGACCTATGCTTGTGTCGTGTTCGCACACACCAAGATAGATCTCCTTCAGAGGGTCCAAAACAAATTCCTCCGTATGGCATTCGGATGCCCATGGTAAGTACGCAACGTTGTCCACGTTCCAAATAAAACTTTCGAATAAGAATCGTTAAAAGAATTCTGCAAACACATAGCCAAGCGCTACTATAAGCGCGCAGATTTCAACTACAAGCCCTTCATTGTCGAAATGTGTAAGTGTGTAAGGATGTCCTTATCCACACCCGCTTCTAATATACCTAAGATATCTTTTAAGACACGCTCCTCGCCGCCGTAAGAGGCTACCCTTTTCACAAGCGTCCATCAAATCTTATATTTATTCAGGGGCGAGCTACTATTGCCTCTTTCCGTAAGGTGACGCTGTAAAGACCATTCCAGGTCAACAGCGGTTTAGTGCTTTCGAAAAAAACCATTCATTATTACTGTTCATTAAAGAGCACCTTGTTACTTGTAATTCATCTGCATAATTTGAGTAAAAAACTGAGGGGAAATAAATGTTAATTTGTCGAAAAAAAAATAATTTACTCAGACAACTGGTTCAGACAGCCAGTTTTTTATATCATTTCTTTCTCTATCAAGCATGCTTCTGCAAGAGCATTATTATTTATGACAATTGCGAAAAGCAAACTTTTTATATCAATATTTTAAAAAGATGAAAAATGTGTCATGTATAAATTTTGATAGAAGATTAATAAATGTAATGGTTAGCTGAAATTAAAGATTTTACTGTTATATTTAGAAAAACCAAGTATAATTGTTTTAAGACGCAATTTAAAAGGAAAACTAAATAAATATAATTTATCAGTGGCAGTGAACAGAAGTAATGGTAGTTTTGTAAGACATTTTGATTAAGTTTCTATATATTTGCAAGAATAAAAATGCCTCATCAGTCACATCGTCGTTCTAGTACCTCTTTAGTTACTTTACGCAGATTAAGTGGCCAACATATAAATCCCGCAGTATCCGAACTTACTCTATTAAAGGAAGAACCTCATACAGGTGATCACTTTCTTTCTCCTGCTCAATTAGAAGAAATTTATCGTTCTAATATCAATACAGGCTTATCAGATAATGTTGCTAAAGAACTGTTGGAGCATTTAGGACCAAATCAATTAAAAGAACTTCGAGGAAACAGCTATTGGAAGATATTTCGTCATAATTTATTTGGCTGGTTTCAATGTGTCCTTTGGTGTGGTGCTATTTTGAATTTTGTCGCATATTTCTTTTCAGATAAAATTGATACGGGGACGGAGTCATCTGGACATTCAGGCAAAGAATATTTATACTTAGGCTGTGTCATTACAGCTACTGTTGTGGGTACTGGTATTTTTGGATTTTATCAAGAAGCAAAAAATATGGCAGTAATGAGTGGTTTTGAAAAATTAGTTCCACCAAATGCAACTGTTATACGAGACGGAGTTAAAAAAATGATTCCCAATACTGAAATAGTGCTAGGTGATATTGTTGAAATGGCAGGAGGTCAAATAGTCCCTGCTGATGTAAGAATTATAACATGTAACAATTTTAAAACCGATATGTCATCACTGACTGGAGAGTCAGAACCAATACTACACAGACCAGAATGTACGAACGCAAATCCGTTAGAATCAAGAAATATGGTATTTTTTGGTTGTCCTATTACAGAAGGAACAGCAAAAGGTATTGTTATAGCTACTGGAGAAGTAACCCAAATGGGAAAAATAGCTGGCTTAGTGACCGGATTAGAGAAAGATGAAACACCTATAGCAAAAGAAATAAAACATTTTATAAAAATTATTTGTGGAGTTGCATTTACATTCGGCTTTTTATTTTTCCTAATGGTGTATTTTATTCAAAAAAGCTGGCTGTCAGCGTTACAATACATGCTTGGAATCATACTGGCCAATGTACCTGAAGGTTTAATCGTTACATTAACCGTGTGTATGACTTTATCAGCTAAACGTTTGAAAAGAAAAAACTGCCTAGCTAAAACATTACAAGCTGTAGAAACTTTAGGATCCACTTCTTGCATTTGCTCAGACAAAACAGGAACGCTTACTCAAAATCAGATGAATGTATCACATTTATATTGTAACTATACAATTTATGACAAGGAGGACCATGGACATGTTTCAGATCACGCCTACACAACATTAAGCTTAGCCGCATCTTTAAATTTGAAGGCTACATTTTCAGAGGATACACTCAATTTACCTATTGAAAAGCGAAAAATTATGGGGGACGCATCAGAATCAGCAATTTTAAGATATATGGAAATCAATCGATCTGCTACACACACACGCGAAGAAAATCCAAAAGAAGCGGAAATACCCTTTAGTTCAGCATATAAATATCAAGTCACAATTCACAGGATGCTAGCTACACAGAGTTATTACTTAATTATGAAAGGTGCCCCAGAAATTGTAATAGAATATTGTACAAAAGTACTTACAAATGAAGAGGATCAAGTTATGACTCCACAGTTGAAAAAAGAACTTAAGGCTAATTTTATTAAACTTGCTAACATGGGTGAACGTGTGATTGGCTATTGTGACTACCAATTGTCTCCGGAAAATTATCCTTTGGGATATGCGTTCGATACCCAAGACCGAAACTTTCCTATTGAAAATTTAAGATTTGTGGGTGCTATTTCTATGATAGATCCTCCTAGACAAGAAATTCAAAAATCCATTGCACTATGTCGGGAAGCAGGTATAAAAGTTATAATGGTTACTGGTGACCATCCAGTTACAGCATTAGCTATCTCCCGAAGATGTGGTACAATCACTAAGCCTACTGCCTACGACTATGCCTTTGAACATCACATTGACTTATCCGATGTACCACCTCATATTAAGCAGCAATTTGAAGCCGCTGTTATAACTGGCGATGAATTGAGAAAAATGAGCGTGAATGACTTAAAACATGCTCAAAAAAAATATGATGAAATTACATTTGCTAGAACAAGCCCACAACAAAAATTAATTATTGTAGAAACTTATCAATCCCTAGATCACGTAGTTGCTGTGACGGGCGATGGTGTCAATGATTCTCCAGCTTTGAAGAAAGCAGATATTGGAATTGCTATGGGAATAACTGGGACAGAAGTTTCAAAACAGGCCGCAGATATGATCCTATTAGACGACAACTTCGCCTCTATAGTATTAGGTATACAAGAAGGCAGACGCATATTTGATAATTTAAAAAAAACTATAGCCTATACTCTAACGTCGAATACACCTGAAATGTTACCATTTGTTTTATACGCTTGTTTAGGAATACCTTTGCCAATGCCTTTAATCCTAATTTTAGTTATAAATGTTGGAACAGACTTATTGCCAGCAATTAGCCTTGCGTACGAAACTTCAGAAGATGATATTATGTCAATTCCTCCACGGAAACCAACTGATCATCTTGTTAACAGGGTTCTTATTTTTATGGCATACTTTCAAATAGGATTAATACAATTTTTCGCTGGAATGTACGCCTATTTCGTAGTATTTGCCCAAAGTGGCTTTTTTCCGTCTAGTTTATTTTTTGTCCGTAAAAACTGGGAATCACGAACAACTACAGTGGAGGATACTCTAGGACGTCTCTGGTACTATGCTGACAGAAAAAAAGTTGAACGATGTGCACAAACTGCATACTTTGTTGCGATTTGTTGGACTCAGATTTCAGATGTAATAATATGTAAAACTAGACGAATATCGTTAATTCAAAAAGGAATGAAAAATCACATTTTAAATATAAGCATTTTAGTTGACTTATTTGCTGCCTTGCTTGTGACATATGTACCGTTTTGTAATGAAATTTTTGGCACAGAAGCGATCACGTGGCATAATTTTATTCTGTCATTACCATTTTTTGTTCTAATGATTGGTGCTGATGAGTTTAGAAGATATTTAATTCGAAGAAATTTTTCGAAATGGATCGAACAAGAAACATATTACTAATATATTTTATTTATAAGCTAAGAAGTTAAAGTTAATATTATTTAGTTTAATAGAAAATGATATTTAATACAATATCACTTACGTTAGTTAATTTGAGCATTACACACCATTTTTGTTATAATTTAGTTTATATAAATTGATTTTTCTTTGATATTTCTTTAGTGTTTCTAACACTGAAGCAAATTGTCCTTGATCATCTCTCATTAGTCTTATTGTTTACTTATTTGAAGATGTCGCAAGAAGTTTATAATAATTGCAACAAAATACAAATAAACTTCGTAATTTACAATTTGAGTTTTATTTAAGCATTACATACAGTAACTTCTATTTTTTAAATGATATATTATTTTCAGCTTTACGCTTTGTCGCTCATATTTCTAACTAACTAGAGAAAACTGAGTATCAAGAAACTCTGTACTCTCGACGGCAGGACTCTACCCCGTACTTTGTCTTACTGCAGTTGAAAAAAATAAATAATTCTATCCATCCCAATGGGGCACGATGGCCTTAAGTAATAATTTTGCACCTATACTTATTAATAGAATTGTAGTTATTTATAAATAATATTTAACCTAATGTGAGATACTTAAATATATATATTTTTTATAGTAATAAATAATATAAATGCACCGAATCGGTATCAATTTCACTTTTGCGCTAAAAAGAAATATGAATTTAGTTTTATTTTCTTGCTATCTATACAAATCAAATCCAAGTCGATTGCGGCGCGGCTGGCACGTGCTGTTTGAGTCGGCGAAGTAAGTGCTGGGCACAATTAAGATTGCACCAATGAAGACACACGCTGAAGTGTTTTCTAATTATGTTCGACATCAATCACAGCTCAGCCAGCGCCGGCCAGAACACCGCCAATCAAGTAATTGCATCGCGTGCATCGACTTTTCGGCCCTCGATAATGATAGGCATTTTATTACTCCTAATGGAGTCTCTAGGGCCGCGGCTAATGCTCAGCGTTTTGTAACCGACCCCGCTTTTAATTTAGATTAACATGTTTAAGAAACCAAAACCTTATATCGTCGCAGTCCATGGAGGAAATGTTTTTGTAATCAATTAAACAAATGTTACCTTGTCTATTTGTATTGGACGATAATGGAACGGTGATATCGTTGAGTGCTGGCTATCATTTTGATTGATTTTTAGAACACGCGATCCTACCCTTACAGTTGAGCGTTTAAAGTACAGTGAGTCAACCTTTAATCCAGCGGCATTTCCAGTCAGCTACATTTTTTAACGTGGCATAACGAAAAGATTTCAATTTGAAAAACGAGATATTTGTCCGTGACCCATACAGTATAAGTGATGTTAATCGGACAGGTAGGCTGACGTGAGCCCTTCGACTCATATCTCATACTAATTTACAAATTACACACCATATCTATACTTTAGTAGTAAACATCGCACTTTTACTTTTTATACGGCCGGTGGTAGCCTTATGTTCATCCCACGATTCAAATATGATTGCAAAGTTTATTCAAATAAAAAAAATGGTTTCAATTTACACTGCTATGTATCTATATATAAATTTAATTTAAATTTTATATTATCAACTAGGCATAACCTAGACATAAACTATACGCTACATATTATATTCACCTAAAGTGTTTTTATTAAAGTTTATACAATACGGGAGTTCTAAAGCTATCAATCATTAATCATTAAGAAATCGTAAATTGTATAAACAATTGATATAAATATTTTACAAAAAAGGAGTTCTTTGATCGAATTCTACAAATGGATCGTTTTGTAGCAACGAATTGGGCTATCGACAATCAAAATTGTAAGAGATCACCTATCACCGTGCGATGTGTTCGTAAATCATGATCAGCCGCTGATCGAACGTGATGCGATGTCAGATTACGGCGCTCCTAGCTTTTTGTTTGTAATTTGTGATCGCCGCCGAGATGCCTAGATGACTGGCATGGTAGCGGCCCAATCAAGAAACATTTAACAACCAAAGTAGAAATAAACAGCGTGTTTTATTTACTTTAATCACTATATTACTGGTACTCGAGGCCAGTCGTGGCGCAGTGGCACAAAGTTTGACTGTAAAACCGACTGGTTGTGGGCCCGATCTCCACTCGAGGAGATGAAATATTTATTTAAATTTATATTTCCATTTCTTCGCTCTGGTGTCGGGGCTAAGCGCGGCGTTGAGTTCTGCTACTTAACATGCAATGCCTCCAGAATTCGGCAGAACGTGGGGAGCGGAGTGTCTTAACACTAGGTTCCCTCTGCCTACCCTGCTGTGTTACTACTACTGTAAGCTGAATAATAATAATTACTGGTATTTGTATAGAACAGCCAATTTTGTTATATTAGAGAAACTGCGTAGTTTTTTTATATTATAAGAGCAAAAAACGTATTTGTTTGCCTTAGTTTTAATTGTGGTTATTATTTATAGTTATATTAGGCCAATGTGTTTCTTAAACGGAAGCATTATATGCTTAAAATATGTATTATGTCAGAAATAAGATTGCAGATGCAATTACTGTTAGCTTATGATCTAATAAATTCGAAGGGACTTATTATTTCTCACTTATAGATACTTATAGATACCTAAATGAGGTCTATTGTGGCGCAGAGGCACAAGCGTGTGACTGTAAACGCGACGGGTTGTGGGTTCGATTCCCATTCGATAAAATGAAATATTAAATGTTTTCATTCTTTCGCTCTGGTAACGAAACAAAGCGCGGCGTTGAGTTCAGCTACTGAACCAGAACGGACTTTTTTTAATGGGGTACGGAATATTTTTTCACTAGGTTCTCATGTTCTCTCTGTCTTCCTTGCTATGGTGCGGGATAGAGCATTTTTTATGTAGATGTGCTGGTATATCTAACGTTATATGTAATATGTATATAATATGTATATAGTGTATGTACAAGTATATAAGAGGTTTAATGACGTCGTGGCGTAATTGATTAGAATATTTTGAATGTTAAATTTATATGTTTAATTTGCTTATCTGAAGTAGTCGTTCTGTACAAATTAAAACTCTAGAACAGAAACATATTATCATTACTAAGTGACTGATAGATGCATATCTAGCTAAAACCCTTTAATGGGCGTACAAAGACGTTATTTGACTTGTATGTGTATTTGTGCATCGAACAGTAAATGAGAGATTTTCTCTTTTCCTATGGAAACAACGGAATTTTAGGTTTTAAAATAAAAACTGCAGAAGATAGAAATGAAAATGTTATGAAGTAAAGGTAGTAAAGTGTACAGAAAAAAATTGAGGACGACAACCAGTATTACGAAATTTTTACACTATTACTTGTTTGTCTATCTAATCTAAACCAATTTCAGGATTATAGATCAACGGGAAGTACAACTTATAAATATTGACAAACTTATTTTTGTGGACGCTTGCACTCGTCTATCAAGACCATATATCTCGAAATCGTGTATTTGTATCAATCTGAAAATTATATCAAATATTCAGGTCTATGGTCCCTTAGAGCACAGAAAAAATATAGCTTCTAAATTAATGCAATTAAAAGATACGCTTGTGTATCGTCTTTGGTGCATTTTGTATGAAATTCGCCACGCAATCTGAACCTATCGGGTACTTCTCTAGGGCTTATATTTATGAAATTCGGCAATGAGTGAGAACTTGCAGTATGAATAAAAGAAAAAATCCAAAAAAAAATACAGGTAGAAAAAAACAATTAAAACCTATAGCTGTAGTCATTTAATAGAAATTAGTGCATACATCCGCTTTCTAGTTACCTTAAGTTTGTCAGCTGTTAATAAATAGAATAAAATGTTAATAGATTATTTTTCCGTTGACATATAATCTTGAAAATGGTACGGAACCCTCGGTATGCAAGTCCAACTCACGTTTGACCGGTTTTTTTATCTTGACTCATCAAGTTACATCAAGGACGTAGGTTTAAAACAGTATCTGTATCCCACATACAGCAAGATAGAAAAAGGGAACCTAGTGTTAAGACATGTTGTTTCATTAAGTGTTGGGTAACGGAACTTAACGCTGCGCATTGCCTCGTTAAAATCACACGTTTGTGCCCCTGAACGACGACGGCCTTAAATACCAATGTATAGTCGTTTATATTCAAAATAAAAATGTATAAACATATTTTTTGTGTTTCAAACATACGTACCGACTGGGTACCCCTCAAGGTTGTACAAAAGGCGTATATTATACGCGTAAGCGGCTAACAGTCGGTAATCCGTCACCGACCGACACGATACGCGACTTGCTTGACACCAGCACAAAAGACTGAAGTACAGGACCACCACCCCGTCAATTCTCGTATTAACTTTTTTTATATAATTTATTAATCATTTTTTAATGAGTCATAGTAAAAACAACTTATAAATGATTTGAAAAAATGCCACACATTATTTTTTTTAATAAAAACTAAAATATAAATATTCATTAATTCATATAGGGTAAAACCCAGATAGTTACCGCAGTGGTATAGTTTGATGGTACTATGTTAGAGAAGTTAGTGGCGATAGCGCTTTACTATAATTATAAGGACTCTTCTTACAGATCTATAGGCCATAAAAACTATCAGCGTAGACATACAGGTTTCCTCCTTGCGAGCGAAACAACTAAAGTAAACTTCAATAGGCGTTGACAGTATTTTGATCAGTAATTTTATTATAATTGAATATTTTTATAACTCAGCTCCCCACTTTACGCCGAATTTTGGAGGCATTGGGTGTTGAGGGGCGGAACTCAACGCCGTGGTTTGCCTCGACACCAGACACACAGAGCGAGAAAATGAAAAATATGAAATATTTCATTTGGGGGAATGAGAAAAAACATATCTTTTTCGTATTACTTATTTTACACTATCTTGCGTCGCCTTAAAGCGATACACAACGTCGTAACATGCCTCGTCGTCGTCATCATCGAATGCTAAGGGCGTTCTATTGAGAAAAAACGGCCTTAGCATTTGATGTTTGTATATTTATATTTATCTAGGGAAAATGATGATGTTTAAATGTAGATGAATATTTCTCGTTTGGTCAATTTAGAAAAAATATGACATTTCTAAATTTTCTTGCCTTGCCTCCGAAACAAAACATAAGGAAAACACAAAAAGATATAGCAGGAATACTATCTATCACTTCACAAAGGAGGATAAAACAAGCTGAATTTAAAAGTCATCGTTCAAATTCATGACAGCTTTGTGCAACTTGACAGGGTGGCCTTCTGGCACGCCGCAAGTGAGGCGGCAACATTTTTTTATTTTTGATAGTTATCGTAATTTCTTATTTTACGCTCGTTACCTTTAGGCCGTGTTAGGTGTTTTTGCTAACAAAGCCATTATTAGAAATGTAGCATGTTATCACAATAAACATCAGATACAGTGCTCGGTGATAGCATCAAGGCAGTAACACAATGAAAGTATAATGTTTTGCTTGTACGTTATTTCAGAATATATATACGTTATAAATATATATATTTTTTAACATTTTTAAAGTGTTATTCCACACTTAGGAAAGCAAAATACTTATTTAGAAAACGTATAAAAATTTGAACGTAGCGGGACTCGAACCCACGCCTCCTGGAAACCGACCGATTCGTAAATAAGTGAAAAAAAATGTTTCAAATAATATTAATTTTAAACAAAACAAATTAATGCCGTGATGTGCCGGAATATGATTCGTATAAGTATCTAATAATATATTTTTTTATTTCCCAAAGCGATGGTAACTAGCAATGATCACTTAGAAACAAAAGAAAATATATCCACGTCCAAAATTTCGTACCACATTTACAAGTAGGTACCCACATATTATCTATCGTTTCATTCCAAATATTCATATAAAAAATCATCTAAATAGGCATATTGTACTTATTCATAAATACATTTAACTATTCGACTTTTCAACATAGGGGGTACAAAGGGAAGTAACAGCAAAGGTTTTCTATTCAACGCTGGTTCCACATAATCATTTACTGAAAGCGAATGTCAGTCAAGTGTCAAAATATCACCCCGATGTTTTGGTGAATTTTGCTATTGCCATAACATCATTTGACATGGTCACAGCTTATCCACAAAACTGTTAAGTTTTATTACTGTGGGTACCTTAAATTACATGTTTTTTTTCCTTTTTTTAATTCTCCGTGTATTTGTACATTTACAGAACTATTGTAAACCTAAAACAACCAGATATCTACATAATTAAAACTAATCACAACAGCAGAATAGACAGAGGGAACCTAGAGTTAAGACACTCCGTTCCCCACTTTTTTCCGAATTCTGGAGGCATTGCATATTGAGCGGTGGAACTCAATGCCGCGCTTTGCGTCGACACCAGTGCGAAGAAATGGAAATATAAATTTAAGTAAATATTTCACCTCCTCGAGTGGGGATCGAACCCACAAACAGTCGGTTTTACAGTCACACTTAGTGCCGCTGCGACGACTGGCCTATTAAAATTAGTAACCATTAATTCCACAAATAATATATTGTAATCATGACATCGCTTCCAAAAACACAATGAAATTGATCATAAAAGCTACTGTCTAAATAGAGAAAACCGTCGACGTTTCACCATTAATTAAGAGTATTGCCCACGTAGGCTGCGTGAGCGCAGCAGCGAGCGGCATCCACCAAATTATAGACAAAACTGAGAGTGGTATTATTTTTTCAACGCGTCCGGGTGAGAAGTGCGTGATTGAGGGCCGGTGCGAGATTACAGAGCAGAGACACGCCACCAGCCGCGCTCTCACCCACTTATGACCATTATTTAGGCCATAATAAAGTGCTAGTCTTGTAATTATTACCACCCAAGTAAATTTAAAACGATATCGTGGAATTAAAACAAAGGATTTGGTTCATCTTTCTCATACTTACAATGTTTTGTTATTTATCACAGTCGGTTTATGTGAATTAATTTAATTTTATATAGATTATTATTATTTACAATATTAATTGTTTATTCGATGGGCATCTTGGCACTATAAACTTGATGATTGTGGATTTGATCTTCACTCGAGAAATTAATTATTTTCATTTTTTCTGCCCTGGTGGGACAAAATACGGCGGCGTTGAGTTCCAGCATCCATTACTCTCAATGTATAAAATTAATGTGAGAAGCGGAGAATTGGATATGGACACTAGATTCTTTTTGCATACCCTGTATGGTAAAGGGCGCGACTAAAAAAGAAGTAGAGAAATTTCAATTTAAATTGAGGTTGTTGAGACGCAGAGCCACAATCGTGCGGCTGTAAACGCAACGTTTGTGGGTTCAATTTCCGCTCAGAGAAATTAAATGTTTAATATATTCATTTTCTCGCTCTCGTTACAAGGTAAATCGCAATGCCTTGGAAATTGGGCTAAAGGTTGGAACGAAAGTGTTTTATTAGCAAAAGAAATGTCCCAGCAACGAGAAAAAAAATCTAGGAAATAGATACCTACACAAGCATTTTCACATAATTTATAATTTTATCCTTTGCATATAACTTTAATGTTTTTATCTATTTGAGATATGTATCTATAATCTATATTAAACCTAATTGTTTTTTGTATTTTTAAAAAAAAAAACAGTTTTTTTTTAATAAAATTTAATACAGTTGACAGTATATAGCAATTTGTAACAAAATATAAGTAACAGATTAATACGGTCTTAATATGTGTTTGAGCGCCCGAAGCGGTTCTCGTGATTACAAGGCGGCAGCAGTGCTCAAGCCACCCTACACTCAACTTAATGCTCTCGCAATTTTACTCAAAATAACACATTAAAAAAGAGGTTTTCGACGCACTATATATGAATATTGATAATTGAGTACGGAATATTAATTTATTTTATTTTTAGAAGTTAAAAATTAATAGTATTTTATTTTGTAAATCATAATGTATATAATATTAGATAATATATTTTATTAAATTAATAATAGAAATATGTGGTATTTGGTACATAGTTTATGGAATTAATATTTAGATTTGTTACGGAAAAAAAGTACTTCCAAAGAAGAATTAATAGAGAAAGAGCTCTATCTTGAAGCTATTTGTAAATAAGAAGCAAACTGTGCACGAAAATGACAATATGGTATCCTGGGCGAACAATGTTGTAGTATCTAAACGTACACGTAGCTGAGCAGTTTGAATGCGGTTAAGCCTGCGACGTCCCCGCGGACTATCTGATAACGCTAGAGTACGATGACAGTTCGCAACCTCCCTGTCCCTACTGCTATATGGAAATATATAAAACATGTACTAGAACATATATACTAGAATATATATACAGCGGAAAAAAAATTAAAAATGTGATTTTTTGTCAAAATATAGGACTAGTATAAACTGCCATAAATATTTGATGCGCTTGTAGTTTGGGAGTTTTTGGGAATCAGATTAGATATTTTTATTATAGATTTATTACACTTTACAGTTTGTGGGTTCATTCATAATCCATAAAAATTATGTCAATTTTATTTAATTTTCTATCATGTAAATTAAAAAATATGCATTCCTCCAGTAATTATACATTTTTTTTATGTCTAACAATTTAAAATTATACAAATTATGAGTGTATATGTAGGTGCATAATACTTATATTTATCAGTTTATTTCTCTTTGTACGATACCTTACAAAGGACTAGGTAGTATTGCAAAACAAAAGCTACAAATGCAAGGGGTTGGGAGGTAAATAGCCATGTCAGAGACGGTGCCCATCTGATAGCGACTAATACGACGACAATTCGCAGCCTCCCGCTCTACAAATAAAGGACTACCTTCACATGAGCCGTGACTTTTAATCCATTCACGTAATACTTTTAAATTCACAGGGATGCTAGTGTTTTCATTTATCTTTTTGAGATTTTTTTATATTTTTTTTAATACAAATAAAAAAATATATAAAAATTTGTCATAATTTTACTGCACTATTCATCATGTTAACGTAATCATTAGGAAAAATACAAAAGCGTTATATAATATAATGTATTTTTAAAAATATTATTGAAATAAATTTTACCATAAATATTATATTTAACCTCACTAAATGTAAAAACGTGTTAACGATAGCAAAGAAAATTTGACTTAACTAGCAACTGTTAACTTTATTGCACTAAATTACAAAGACCTTCAGAATGATCCTAAATGACATTAAGCGACAATATCAAACAATAATTTCTGAAAAAGCAATTATCATTACCCGGATAGAAGGGTGTGGGGCGATCGCATTAACATCATAAAGGGGTGAAGTTTGTCTACGCGCCCCCGGGACACCCGTCGGCGACGAGACAGTTACATATTATGCAATAAAGAGCTGTTCTCGGGAAAGGAAGTGTGAAAATGAACAACATCAAGGGGTTATCTTGAATTACTCACTAAAAACTTATTGCCTAGTGTAGGCGGGGGTGTGCGGGGGTGTGCGGGGGGTCGGGGGGAGGGATGGGAGCGGGTGGTGGATTTGCCGCGAACAGATAAGGGCACGCTATTGGGATCGCGTCGTTCTCATCCAATTACACGGTCGAGCGCGCGCGGCGAGGAACGCAGATAAAAAGCAAAGTTGCCTGCTGCTGTCTCCGCGGGGATTGTCGCTCGCCTAACGTTTTCACGTACCACCGCCAGACCTACATACGTGCCTTGTGTGCCTTCTGTTTTGTCAATTCTGTACGTCACAATGTCATGACGGCCTTTACACTTACTCAATTTATGTTATAGCAGGAAAAATCCTAAGTTTTATTTCTAAGCTCTTTCATATTATGCTCTGAAATAAAAATATAAATAAAACCATTGAGTTTTAAAAACAGGAAGTATGTAAATCTTGATATTCAAAATCAAGTTACAAACACAGACTTAACAAAAAAAACATAAAATCAGAAATGTTCCGAAGTTACAGAAAGCAATCTAAGTCAACGTGCGAAGGGAATTGCCAACCGAGCGACGTGGCCTTCTGTTGATTCAATTAGAACAATTGCCGCGGGACGCTCCGGGATGTGATGCTTGTCACTCGACTTCTGTGTCCGCTTTGATTGCGATTTCTGTATGATACGAGCTCGACAGTTCTGCTGTTGTTTTGTATATAATATGGACAAAGGCTGTTCCCCGTCTTAGGCCTAATAGCAGCGTAACCTAATAAATAACAGTGACATTTGTTTTCGGTACTAAGCCCCACCCTGTGTCACAACAGAACCCAATCCGACAGCGCGACCGCCGCCGTATGTAAATAGTTTACCGAAAGTCGCCGCTCGTCCATCACGCGTTGTCACATAAATTATGCCGCGGCGAATCCGCGGTCGAATCATTGTATGACTTTTATCTTATTACGTATATCTCCCGATTTTGTTCGCGTCATATTTCTTTTGGCTTATCGGCTTTTATCTATCGTTTTGTAGCGAGTCTCGCTATCGATCACG
>JAATLQ010037110.1:0-47792 GCA_013421005.1 Heliconius erato x Heliconius himera | reverse complement strand
TGTGTCACAACAGAACCCAATCCGACAGCGCGACCGCCGCCGTATGTAAATAGTTTACCGAAAGTCGCCGCTCGTCCATCACGCGTTGTCACATAAATTATGCCGCGGCGAATCCGCGGTCGAATCATTGTATGACTTTTATCTTATTACGTATATCTCCCGATTTTGTTCGCGTCATATTTCTTTTGGCTTATCGGCTTTTATCTATCGTTTTGTAGCGAGTCTCGCTATCGATCACGGGACGGTCCCCGGCGGGCCGACAAATGTCTCTTGTATGTTTTGAGTGGATTAAGCAAACTGTCGGTATCGCCCCGCGTCCGACGGCGCGCGGCGGTCGGTCACTGCGGTGACTAATGTGAGCCTCAGCTTATTTGGAGCGCGTATTAACTTATTGTTGTTTATCTGATGATGCCCCTGTGATCACTAAGGTGAACCTCACCACGCTTCTTCCATTACAACTACTAACTTACATGCTAAGATTAGTCATGATTCAACGTTTGCTTATAAAATAATTCAATATATGAGTTGCAATGCTCCAAAGTCACGTATTTGACATTCAAACATTCTAAACTCAATAATTATGCAAATGGCACTGATCATTCATCTTAAATTGCACATAGACGTTTACTTCTGTCAACTTTCTTTAAAATGACACCACAATTTATCTAAGCGAACCCAACGACCCAGTTAACGATGTACGTATTTTGAAACGAGTGTAAACAGTAGTCGGACCTCGGGTATCTTATCCGAGGATCAATTGGCCACCATCATGGAACATACGATACCTTTCTTATTCTCCAAATCAAGTTAAATTAATGAAAACATCCACCCATAAAGAGTCGAACGCCTGTGCCTTCTTATGAATGAAATTCCAACCTGCACGGATCCGAATCCTTTTTTATGATGATCATAAATTAAACGACCAATTTCCAGCGAGTGTCACAACGCGGATAAAGGAATCATCTTTTATAATATCCTCAGCTCTTAACAAGGGTACAAATAATGCCCACGCACGTTCACGTGGCTATAAGTGTGTCCAGTGATCTGGTCACTGACTGCTGAACTGTTAATATAAATAATGAACTGCCTTATTACCTGACGCCTCGGGTGAGACTGTTGACTAACAAGCTTTTTGTCACGAGATGCGTATGATTTGTGCTAAAATCTGCACAGTTTTATTTCTTCGTGGCATTTGGAATTGGTAATTAATTAATTATCATAATATCACTTTGATTTAAATTAAACACGACCACTATGGTTTAAGGAAACAAATTAATTTTAGATGCCGTCGTGGCGCATGTCACAAGCGAGTGATTGTAAGCGCGACGGTTGTGGGTTCGTTCCCAAAGGAGGGAATGAAAAATTTTATATTTTCAATTTCCTGCTCTGGCAAAGAGGCAAAGCGCGGCATTGATTTCCGCCACTCAACACGCAATGCCTGAAGAATTCGTCGGATAGGATGTGTCTTAATGGGAACAGAGTGTTCGTGTAGGATACAACGTGAAGCTTAAAAAAATATGTAAAAAGTATTACAAGTATAAGCTCATCAGTTATTCTAACGCAGTTCACCACTACATATGGCAATAAACAAATCTGAAAAATAAAGTAGTATTTAAAAATAATTAAAAATAGATTAAATATCCTACACACAATATATAATTAAGATTTACCATCCAAAACAACTTGATTTTACATAAAATAATTTAAATATGTGGAATTTAAAAAACGCAAAAAATATAACAACATATTTTCACCTAATTATGTTTCTTTTACGAAAATATTGTACAATAGAATGTTATACGGGAACACAGGAAAAGCCTAGATTTACTTCGAAGCTACCTAGCACCGCGCCGTGAGAGCCTTGCGACGTCCCACCGTCCCACGCATGCGACGCGACGCTGCACGGGGCAAAACAAACGCATATTTATTATCCCACCTCAGCCAGCTCGCTCGCTGACTTATGACAACTGCTCTCTGCCCTTTTATGTACCTATCTACATTTCAATGTCCACTAGTCATGTTTACTGCGTGTTTGCTACTGTGCAGTTGCATCTTGCACAAACACTTTATAATGTTCACTTTATTTATCCGATTTTATATTATGAGCGTGTGAATATAATTATAAACTTCTCTCGATAACTTAAAACGTATACCTATGTAGATACTTGTACTTATAATTTCACTAAAATTCTATTTTTTTGGTTTTCAAATTCAACGAAAATTGACGTTATCATAGATCAATTGTAAAATTTTAATCGAAATGATTGTATTATTATATAGAATTAATAATAAATATACATATACATAGATCTTACTATTGTACATTTCTTTTATACTCAATCCAATGGATGATTCAATTTCTGCTAATTCTTTTCGAACATCTGCAGTATGTATATTAAAGTTCTAAATAGTCTTATGTCCCTCTCTCTCTTTTCACCCCAAAAAAGCATAGAAATTCAATAAATTGTGATAGTGCCGATTTATCCAAATAAATGATAAAATAAATTCCATCAAACACTTCTACTCTAAAGTCACAATATGACCAAAACCCGATCTATGTGGCTGTATGGCCATATAAAGTGTCCGTGAAAATGATTAAGTGCTAAGTTACGAGGAGCGCGGCGCGCGCGCAGCGTGGCTCCAGCCTCCATTCACGACGAGTATAAAATTACCTTACCGCCGAAAATATCAAATCGACAAGCTCTGATGCTATCTCGACGGAATGTTATAAAATTGAATATTTTCGTATATTAAGCACCTACTAGGGTGACCCCGCAGTGCAGCTCTTCCGGCGCACCTGACGTCCCATGTCCGTCCAACTACAACGTTTTGGAATACACTTTATGGTGAATAGAGACGTTATTTAATATCGTTGTTATCGTCGTCTCTACAAAAATTGAGAGATGCATCGTTTACCTTTTTCTTGAGTACATCCATATCACTTGACCGGTTTTATGATAGCCAATAAATATTTACAATATAAAATATACGAAACATAAGTTTTCTTTACATTATGTCTGATCCCTTCTGGAGACTTTAGTGATTGCGCTAAGAAACTTTAGGTAAAATAAACAGAATGTTATCAATTTAACATAAAAAGTCACATCATTATATATATATATATATATATATATACTATATAAATTGTTATTGTTTTACATTTATGATTATTCCTCTTACTTTTTAAAGATTTTGTAAAAGGTTCATAAGAACTATTGAAATAAAGCCTTGATCTACTCTTAGTGAACATATCGAGGTTAATTGTAATTAAGTACTACATTATTCAAATACCAGTAGACGTTTTAGAGAAATCGTGTTGTCCAAGTCCTCGCTCTTGTTTTTAGGGTTCCTTACCGTTTTAAGGAAAAAAGGAACCCTTATAAGATCACTTTGTTGTTCACCTGACAGTCTGTCTCTCTATCTGTCTATAAGTCTGTCTGTCTGTCAACAGACTTTATCTCATGAACGCTTAGATATATCAAGTTGGAATTCAAACCATATACCTAAATTTACGGCACTATGATTTCCTGAAAAAAAAAATCTACATTTACTTAAAAAATATATATTACTATTTATATAGCAAAAAACGCGTATTTCGACACTATAAAGAGAATCAAAATGAACACGGTACTTCCGTTCCACCTAGAATTATGAAATTTGGTAGCTAGCACCTATAGACAGTACTAGTTCAGGAAAAAATCTGAAAACTATACATTGGTTGTTAAATCCTAAAAAATAATAGCCACAAATAGTAAAAGCTATTTCAACATTATGAAGGGCATCAAAATTTATAGGGTACTTTCGGTTAACCTAGAATTAAGAAATTTAGCACCTAGCATCTACAGGAAGCTATTATAGTTAAGGAAAAAATCTGAAAACAATAAATTTGTGATTAAATCCTAAAAAATAATAACCTTAAAAGTGGGGAAAAATTGATTTTAAAGCCGCTAGTACAATTGAGGTACCAGATGAAAGGGCTCGGGCTAAGCTAAGTCTGAACTTCGTACTTCTTACGTATAATCATTGCATTCGATCCCAAATCATCTTCGCGCTGTATCCTGCACACAGCAGAGTAAGAAGAGGGAACCTAGTGTTAAGACTCTCAGTTCCCCACTTTCCGAAGAAATGAAAATATAAATTTAAATAAATATTACATCTCCTCGAGTGGGGATCGAACGCACAAGCCAGTCGATTTTGCAGTCACACTTTGGGCCCCTGGGCCACGACTGGCCTAAATCAATTTATTTAGTTTTGTAATTATAAATAGCTATATATTGTATTCGATTATATAAATAAGTAACGTTTGTTAAGAGAATATACAGAGCCTTAAAAATAAAAATACTTTTCAGTTGGCTCTCAACATGAGGAATTCTATTTTACTACTACACCATTGGACAACAGTAAAATTGCATTTGCATTTTAAATATACTGTAATGAATATGCTACATAAAAAATCGTGGAAATCGATATATTATGAATAAAATTTAAAAATAAAAAAAAACAACGTTTACATTATGTACAATGATTGTATGAAATATTTCGTACCGTGTGAATAACAATAATAAAAAAATATCTAGGTAATAATATTATCGTATATTTTATGATTTTAGTACAATTTGTTTAAAAATATAAGTATTTTTATTTATTATATAGATCTGTATTTGATTAAATAGAATTTCATCGTAATGTCATCGTTGTTTTGCCATGTTATTTTTTTATGTAAACTTAACAAGCATGCGTATTCTTAGCTCTTAATATCATATTTATATTTTCAATTACGTTGAAAAAAGTTTATGATATATTAAAACATTTTATGAAAGTACTTTAAAATAATAATCATTATTTATAACTAAAGCTTCACAGCTTCTAAAAATTTACTTATATGAAAGTATTTATATAAGAACGAGTACATTAATAACAATTGACCTGTATTAAGGAAAAAAAATATTTATCTATTGCACATATTTCCATAGACTATAAATTTTATTTCGGTATTTTTTTAAATACAAATACGACAACAAAATACTACTTAAAACACAATCTAAGTAGGTTTTGCCAAATAATATGGTAATGGAGTAAATGTTAAATAGTAACATTAGCATTGTTTAAACATTGTCGCGGCGGGAGAGGAGTGAGTTCTACGATTTAATAGGTTTCAACGCCTACGTTCAGACCACGTCGCTACTATCCAATAAACTGTAAAATGCGGTAGTTGATGGTAGTTATAATAAAATTTACTACTAATTATCCCGATACCTGTTTTATACGTCACTATATAAGTTATTTGTGTGACAAGTATTTAATAATACACTAAAAAATTTGTTATAGTGTAGTATTTTTTTGCAATGGCGCAGATATCATTGACTACCCTGTTATTACACATCTACTTTGACTACTAAAATGGACTAACTACTATTTATTTGTATTTAGTGTTGATCGTATAATTTTTGTATTTTAAATAATATAGTAATCTTTCTAATATTCAGAATGTATTCTTATTTATATAGCGGAGTTCTAAAAAAGTAAAGAGTTAACTAAGATTGTTTTTACTATTTAGTAAAAAAAAAGATATTGTTCTTACATTCGGTCACTTAATATGTATGTCTTATACATACAAATACATTAAAATTTTTATATATGCAAGTACATATTTATATAAAAAGAAAATACATAAATACTTTTTACATCTATACCTCAAATTTCTTATTGAAAGCTGTATACAAAATAAAATAAACATTATAATTTAATTTTCGGCTTCCTATACACATTTGTCAAAAGTTTCAATTCATATATCAATGAATAGGCATTGGTGTGCAACTGTAAAAGTGTAAAGTGCATCGAGGCGGCGCGCGTTACGTAAATCACGCGCCGATACATAAACCGACAGCGCTGAAATACGACACTATGTGAGTTCTATCGGTTTCCTGACGTCAGGAAGTATCCTTGGAAGTCTAGATAAATAAAGTAGTCTACAAATAAAGAAAAAACATTTCAAAAAATCTGAAAACACTGTCGTATCGAAGTTTCCTCAGACATCATTTTAGACAAGAGACTTAAAAATTAAAAGAAAAATATTTTATTAACAAACTATTTATATTTTTAGTAGATCAATTAAAAGATACAACAATATATATATAAATCTATGTACAGTTTTTTCTTTTTTTTTCGAATATTTAAACAATAAACCAAATCAATTGTACGGGACACCGGTGAACTAGAAAACGTATTGATATGTATTCCGCAGTGGCCGGGCCGCGGGCGCGAGGCCTGCGCCCACCAGCGCCCACCAGCACACACCAGCACACACAGCTCCATACAACGCTGAACGCACGGCACCTGAAAATTATTGCCGTTCGGATTTTTCGAGAGCATTAATGCAAATTTATCGAGCCGCGCAGCGCTAATTGCGAACGACGCTCGCCCGCTGATTGTTTTCTCGTCCAATTTATGGCAACACCTATTGCAGATTTAAAGCTTTAATTGTAAACCGTTCGCGTGTTTTATTGGATAGTCGGTCCCGTATTTATTTGGGTAGCGCTCTCGGTGCGGTTTCGTTTATTGATTTTCCGAGCCTGTTTCGACTGGACTGACTTGCAGTTTTTAGTTTTACCTGTCGATATCGGAATGGACAGGACGCGTGACATGATCTATGGCTCCGCCATTGCTGCCGTTGAGGATTTTCTGTGTGTATACTAAAAATAACCAATTTATAAAGATTACAGTTTTTACCTTTTTCTATTTAAAAATACACTAGATATGTACAAATTTTGGTGCCAACTGTCAAGATACTTCGTTCTCCGATTTCCGCCTAATTTTCTAAGCATTACGTGTTCAGTTTAGTTGTGGAACTCAAAGCCATACTTTGTCGAGAGGGGAACTAAAAAAAATAAAATGAAAAAGGAACGTACAAACAATAATTAAATTTGTAATATCAAAATATATTAAGTAGTTAAACATCCTCCTTGTAACAAACAAGCGTCGTGTGAAAACTGAAAACTGTCATTAACCGCTCAACTGAGGTGGGCACGTGTTAATAAATTAAATGGCGTCACATCCGGGCGTTTAAGGAAGTTAAATGGCTGCCGGGGGCATTCCTTACTTTTTTCGCTAAGTTTCCACGTTGCCGGTGGAACTTCTGCCATTATTATTTTACGCGGGCAACAAGCGGTGCGATAATATCCTACATTTCAACCTCGCCGGTCTGAGGGCCACTTTAATAGCAGAACGTGTCTTCCTACTTTGTGCTTAATAGGTGTCATAACTTAACAAAGCCTGAGATTTGAAATTAAACTTTGAGCGATATCTTTTATATGTATATTTTGGTGTCATTTCATAGTTTGGCCATATATGTCGTGTAATTCACTTCACAACGTTGGCAAGATAAAACAATGAAAAAATATATATACAAAATCTTAAAATTACACTTATAGAGACGTCATATTATATTATTTAAGAAGAAGCTACTTGTAAATCAGTACCTGGTATAAAAATATAAAATCGACGAGAGTCCCTTCCTTGTCCCTTATAAACATATACTGAAAAGAATCCCAATAATTGAGACCCTTTCAAACGAATTAAATATATGCGAATAGTTTCCTTTTCCCGTTTGGTATTTTCTTTCACAAAGGTTACGTAGCGGTCGGCGTGTTTTGCGTAATTCGGGATAAGCTTTAGTTAGGAGCGAGAGGAAGTGTGGGTAAGGTCGGACCCGTGTATCGCACTTCGACCGTAAATCAATCCGGCGGTTGAGACGACGCGGCAAAAATAAGAGGCTACTGCCGCAACTCGCTCCCGAAAATCCGCTTACATGTCCGCTTTCTAACAAGAAGGACTTATGGTCGTCTCAGCGTTCTGAAATTGATTTTGGAACATTTTCAAAGAATTGTATTGTAAAAATAAAAACAATTGCGTCTACTTCCTCATTGAGCGGGTACGTCTTATAATCTTTGTATATAATCTTTGCATAAAAAAACCAAATAACCATCACAGAATACTTTCTAAAATTCGACACAAAGAAAAATAACTAAAGCAGAAATATAATAGATATGTGGCTGGTAATCTCGGTAATAATCGTCACCGTTGACAGTAGAGCAACGCACAGACAAAATAGACGAAATAGATAAAATAGTTATCAGTTCATTGTCTGGTAAATTATTCACGAAATGTATGTGTCGCTCCAGATCCGTGGAGATCGTGCGATATGGGAATTACATGCGTTTCATACACCACACCACAGTGAAACCGTGGTGAAAACCATTTGATGACAGTCGTGACAAAGTTATATTTGTTTACTTTTTACGGTTAATGATGGATTCCCACAATCCATTTCTATGGATATTTACATAAATATCTATTGTGTTTTTGTGTATAAATCATATGTGATTATGTATATGGAGTTTGGAATTGCTGACATAGATCACAGATTTAAAATATTATATTGTAGGTTTCTAAACGTAAAAAATGTAATGAAATTGATTTTGGAACATTTTCAAAAAAATGTATGTGAATATTAAATTCAAATTTTGGTTCAGACACATGTTAAATAACAACAATTTTAAGTGAAATCTAAGTTTGATTCACGTTCAATTTCTAATAAAATATCTTTAGTACATTATTAAAATTTTAAACATACACACAGTAGTCATAATTTGGACTTGGCCTTAGGCAAAGACTATTAAAAATAAATCGCGCTTTCATTGATACGTGGGTAATACGAGTGCCTACTTCCGGCGGTGGTCAAGGCGGCGAAGTCTTCATCAGACGGCCTACAATTCCATTCGACACATCTTCAGGGTCCCACCTCTCCCAATAATTACTGCGCGCTATCATTAAGCCGCGTGCACAACAGAACGTAATAACCTCGCAATTAGACGGCGGCTGTCATTAGATTGTAATAGAGTTTCGTACAACAATTTGTGAGTAAAATCGTCAAGCGTGTCACATTACCGGCGTCCATTAGGGCATTTACACAACATGGAATTGGAACGAACCGTCCACAGATTATCGTGGTAGACAAACAGACCGCTTTGTCTCGATAATAACACCTTATAGTGGGTGTTCTTTTTATGTATATTGTCATAATAAGTAATTACAGTATATCGTTTAAGTCGTTTTGTATGTTTATTTATCACTCTCCTCGTACATTTCCATTTATCTTATAAACACTATAATTTTCAGTTAGGTAAGTAGCATTTGCAATAAATATGTACGTTTCTAACTTATGAAAAATAAGTAATATTGTAAATTAATAAATTTAAAAGAAACGTAGATATTAGTTAGAAATATTTTATGTGAATTACTATATAAATATTTAAAGGAGTAAAAAATTATATTTTGTATATATGTATTTATATATATTTATTTAAAAGTACTGTATAACTGTACAGCCTAAATTGCAATATCAAAAGCTTTTCGGCAGCTCCTATGATATCCACACGTCAGAAATTACAATCAAGATTAGATCCTATCGATGTTTAAATAACACGTTTCCTGCTATTATTGCGTTATTTCATAATATAATCACCATATTCGGAAAGCCTTTCAGGGTGGTATCTAAATAGTATGAGGTATCGATTTAACTCATTATATTTAGGTTACATGTTTATCATTTTTATCTTTTTAATCTATTTGTGATTAACATATGTATAATATATCTAATAATAAACTTAATAGATATACATACTAAGTTTTATAAACGTAAAATGTTTTTTTTTTAAATGTTTAAATCTACTTTTTTTTAGCTTTACGCTTTATAAAAACGGAATAAAAAGAATAAGAGATCGGGGGAGACCTCGGTTGACCTTCGAAAACATAGTATCAAAGATACTGGAGGAAGGTCACGTAAAAAGCATGAGGACCCCCGTAGAGCATGTATGAAGAGGTTGATGACAGTGGACGAGGCGAAAGAGATATGTGGAGACCGTAGCGTTCGGCGCTCCGTTCGCTCTGACTCCCCCGCTAAGGATAAAGCGTGAAGCTAAGTTAAGTTAAGTTAAGAATAAAAAACATAATCTTTTCAATTATGAAAGCTTAATTGTATCCATCTTAGATTTCGACACGCACTCCAGATGGCATACATTTTTAAAAATTATATTCAATTAATAAATGTTAGTTTCAACATGAAAATGATAATGTGCAATTTAAAGTGTTATGATAAATAGGACTCCAACAAAAACTGTTAAACTTTTCTGGGGGCGGTACAGGAATAATTTACGTAGCCGTTTAAGAGAGGTATTGTGTGATATATGTAATGTTCGTAAAACATTAAATTAAAAATTAAATTAAATTAGCTTCACGCTATATCCCGCACACAGAAATATAAATTTAAGTTAATATTTCATCTCCTCGAGTGGGGATCGAACCCACAACCATTCGGTTTCACAGTCACACTTCGTGCCGCTGCGCCACGACTGACCTAAAATTATTATTTATTAATATATTCAAAGAAATGAATATATTAATAAATAATAATTAATTTCCCCGAGCGGGAATTGAAGCCAAAACCGTCGCGTTTACAATCACACGCATGTCTCTGCGACGCCAACGGCCTTCTTTATTACTTAATATAGTAATATAAAAATAATCAATTACAAATAACTTTTAAGAAACGTAAACTTATTACAACCAAGTTAATTGCAAAGAAAATAGTATATACCATTTCCTTGAACCAAAAAAAAATATAATGATAGGTTTTAAGTTTTAACATATAGATACACAGATGTCAGATCATATTAGATAGTTCTCCCTAATTCAGTTGTCGAAAATAATATACTTTATCTTTGTAATCAATCTGAATACTTAGATACAATAAATATAACATAGTAACGTCGTCACATTAGGACGGCGAGGTCGGTAATATGCAGCGGCGGTCTCTAATGACAGCGCCAAGTTATTGTTTTAAATCGCCGCCGCCCTCTAATTCGGTGCATCGCCTATAATTACGGCCTCGCACCGCAAAAAATATCAAACTCACCCCTTCGCCGTGCCATGTGTAAGATATATTATAAGCTTAAATTGCCGTTATAATTATGAAATATTTAATTCGAAAACAACTCCCAACTAAATCAACCCTCCAGTTTTTATAGAAGATTTTTGTTTCTTATAGAGAAGGCTTAAGTAAATTTCTTTTCTTTACTTTCGATTGCGTAAACAGTTAAAACGGAAAAGTTTGTAACGACCATCCAATTACTTTAAGAATCCTCACAGAAGCGCTTCGTCGACCCCTAAATTTTTCTCCAATTAAATGCAAAACTCGCCCCGAGCGCCGAGCGCCGAGCGCCGCGCGCCGAGCGCCGCGAGCACCGCGAGCACCGGCAGCGGTTATATAAAATTTAAAGTCCACACAATTCGCGCAACACAAATTTTTATTACCCACGCCCTATAAGTAAGTAAACAAAAAGAACAAATTAGCCGGAGCCTCAACGGAGGACGTCCGCGCTACGAGTACTTCCCGCCCGGAACACAAGGGTGTAAAAAGTAAAACAATAAGGATTCCGTGCGGCTGCTGGGGGATATTTATTGTTAATGAAAATGGCGGGATTTGAACCAACGTCTTGTAACTAAATACACCCTCACGGTTAAAGCGAGTACTAATTTCGTTTTTATAGCGCGTCCTTAATTCGGTTCGGCGGCGTCGCGGCCGCGCCACTATTGCCAGTGAGACCAATTAATTTAGTCGGATTATATTTTTCCAGGCGCCTACGAGCGGGCGGCGAGTGCGCTCGCCTATGCTCCCATAATGCGATCGAACCGGGGAGGAAAAAAACAAGATAAAACTTAAGCCCTGTTTAATTTGAAGGGTGGTTCTGGGCTATTAAAGTAACACGCTTATGTATTGCAAATTATATTGAAATTTGTCTTCCATTACCGAGCGTCTTCCTTACACAAATGTTGCCCGCATTACGAGCGGGAGATTTTGTTCTTCGTTCCGCCCCCCCTTGTCTCCCGGTTTTTTACGTCACAAGTTCTGTGGTGCCTTTTTTCTCGCTAATTAAAACTCTTCCGCGCTGTTTCCTTTTAGAAACGAGATCCGATCAATTAATTTTTCGGCAGCGTAAGCCATCTCTTCAAATTTAGTAGCGTACTAAAACAATTTGCTGGAAAAAAAGGACAACGGCCAAATTGATAAAGTAAGCTCACAGATAAAAAAATAGAAATTATATTTCTATTATCTTTTTAGATCAAATAATTTAGAATAAGCAATGATCGTATCAATTCAGTAATAGCAAGATAATAATATTCTAATATCTAAAGAGAATTGAAAATATTACAATGGGCGCTCGGAGATACAAGAGCAGTGGCATCGACGCAAATGAGACGGTAGCGACGGCGTCGCTGAGTAGATCAAGTCACGCATTCAATTGTCTAAGGAAGCCATAGCTTTGTCTAATAAATAATTCAACTTTCAAATGAGAAACAATTGTGGATATCCGTGTTAATGTGACTTACTGTTTTTTTTTATACGAAATAAAATATTTTAGATAATGATTAATATTTTTTTTATATTTAATAAACTTTTTATGTTAAAATAATTTTATGTACAAAAGCAAAGGATGGTAAAGAGCGGCGTCGAGATCCGCCACTCAACACGCAATGCCTTCAGAATTCAGTGGAAAGTGGAGAGCGAAATATTTTGACTTGGAAATATTCTACCTTGCCTAAAATCATGTATCAAACATCTTAATACTGTAAAAAATAACATTCAAATGAATTAAACAACATAATGTCCATACATAATGTATACTTGATCTAGAACAGTAAAGCTATCAAATAGTCAAACGTTACATCGGTTTTCAATCAGTTGTAATGAAGGCGGCAAGCCATTTGAAGGCGAGGGCGCTGGGCAGTAGGTACCCAGTAGGTACTCAGTAGGTACTCAGTAGGCAGCGGGAGCACGCGCCGGATTAAATGGAAATCAATAGCCACCGTCGACGTGACCGACTGCCTTTCATCATCTACCGTCACTCGTACTCCTCATTAATTGATAGATACTCTGTATATTAAAATTGTTAGAGAACGGTCATAGAAATAGAGTTAACTTCTGTAAGATGTTGTAGATCATTATTTTAAGTATCGACTTGTATTGATGTTATATATTAGTATTTGTAATATAATGCAAATAAAACTTATGAAATTCGGAAATGAAGATAGTTAATTTATAAACAAGAATAACTAAATAAAATTTTATAACTGCCTAGAAGAAATGAAACCAAAATATTACTAAAGAACGATAACACGGTCATATAGACAAGGGTCTACCATAAATTGCAGGTTTTTTTTATAAATTAAACTATTTAGCTGTATACATCTAGGTAATGTTATTTTTATAATACAATAAGCCATCGTTACTTTAAATAAAGCCGCAGTAAGTCTTCAATTTCCACAAAACTTAATTTCAATGCTATAGAAATTGACCGATTCAATTGGCCAGTAACTCCAGATTAGTTTTATCTTTCTACGGGAGTCTACAACAATTCCTGTTGAAATCACTACTCTCCAATACAATGACGAAATCAATCGAAATCGCTTGCTATTACTCTCAAAGAATAAACTATTATAGTAAGCAGAAACGTTACTGCCTAAAAATGTATAACGTAAAGTTGAAGTGCTGATATTGATCTAGTATATTAGAGATAAATAGTAAAATGTTTAAAAATAATAGGATTTTATGGAAGGTTGTATATGTGTTATTTATTATTACGAAGCAAGTATTTAATGAGTGTCAATGCACCAAAAATAAAAAAAGATATGAAATAAACCAAATTAATCAATCAAATGTGATTTAGTGGAAAAGAGAGAAAAATTGAAATATTACTATTTCATTTTTTCTCTCTTTTACTTCAAAGTAAATACCTACCTACAACTATTGTAGGTAGGTATTTAGTTCGATTTTATTCTGTTTGTACGTATATACAAAACTAATTACATTACAAGTTTTCATAGAAATAAAACGATATTTATATATAATTAAAACATTTTCTAATACTAATAATCTCTCCTCAACCTTCCCACTCGAGGAAATAAAACACAATGCCGCCCAGAATTCGATGGAAAATAGGGAACCTAATACGGAAAATACTGAAACGAGATAAAGCATTTACTTAAAATAAAAACTAGTAGATACTCTTTGGACAGCTAGTGCACATAGAGTGAACACGTCCGCGGACAATGCGGCCGTACTCGTATAGACGGAGCACTTCCTTCGATTGTCGGTGTTCGATGATTGATCAATCAATGCATTAGAAAAGCTTAATTGCGGCCATTCTGATTTATTTGTACTGAAGACTTTCGTACAAAGTAATTGCACAATTAAAGAGAAAAGGTTGTTTTCTGTTTTTGTTTTCGCAGAACACGTTACTCTATAAATGTATTACGGGTTTGTAGAAGCCGCTTAGTTCCGCCGCTTAAGGCCGTCGTTACGCGACGGTTTTGGGTTCGATTCCCACTCGGCACAATAATTATATTTATTAATATATTTTTTATTTCTTCGCTCTATTAACAAAGCAAAGCATAGTGTTGAGCTCCGCCACACGTAGTGCCTCGAAAATTTGACAGAAACTCGGGAACTGAGGATCTTAACACTAGGTGACTTCTGCCTACCCTGATATATATGAAGCTGAAAAAAAAAACACTTCAAAGAACGCAACAATATATAGGTATATTAATGAGATAGTAGTCAATATTACACAAACAAATAAATCCGAAAATCCCTAATAGCTAATAAGAATAGAAATAAAATACTATTATTGTATTTACACATCACAGTAATGTTATTACTAATCTGGACTAATGTAGAAAAAGAAGTCATTAAGTTCTTATAAATAAATAGCTGAGTAAAAAATATTTACTTGACGCTAACTTACAGTTTAAACGGAATTGTTGAGTCCGAAGCTTAAATTACCAATTCATTTATAAAATTAAGTTATTTTCCTTAAACTAGTCAAAGTAGATAATTTGTTCAATTACCTCGGTCGGGTGAACATTGCTTAAGTTCATGAATCACGCATATGTATGTAAACCTGAAAATTATAGTTCCTTCGTAATCTTACAAATCTATTGATAAATGATTTATTTATTTTTCTAAATTAGTTTGTTTAATCTTTGATTATATAAATATAATTGTGATAATAACATTTAATCATAATCCATGAGTATATAAGTATAGAAATTTACAAGTATATATACTATTAATAGAAAAAAATATTAAATGTCATCGTTTATAAGAGCGAGCCGTTGACCGTTGTTTAGTAAGCAATACCCCAACACTAACTTAGTAAACCAATATCTGCAAAAGGACAAAATATCGCTGCGAATAAACATTTAAGTTTATGGACTCGAAAGATATTACCGATTCGTGATCTCCTTTTTCTTTAGTTTCGCGTTTCGGTCCAGCGAAGCGGCCATATTGGCGACATGTGGCGGGAGATTTAGGCGGGAAACGTGCCTCGCCATATTAGATTATGTCGAAATGAATTGCGCGCTACTATTGGATATGTTATTGACGTAGATTTGCGATCGCAGGAACGAACTGATATTTCGTATTGTTATTAGAGACGCTCCCCGCGGACGTGCCCGGAGTCCCAAGTGCGCCCCGGTACCGCCCGTGCGCCCTTATGGTCCTCTCGTTTAGGCCTCTTTATATTTTTCTTATGTAAATACAGTTTTATATCCAATGAGCTTTATTTATGTGGGAATCGTTTTAGCGAAATACATCTATATTCGGTTCCAGTGTTCAGATCTTGTGACGCATTTGTATTTTCCGTCGCTGGGGATACGGAGGGAGTTAGGACTGGAGATATGAGGTTGGTTTATTAATTCGGATTTAGTTTATTATTGTGTTGTAAATAGGTACATATAATAAATTAAGGTTCAAATTAATATAAAGATTTTACCATCAAAAATTCAAACTAAAAGAATAAATATTAGATACAATTTTACAGTCTATGTAATATAATTAGATAACGTTCATGGCGTATACAATCAGGCTAGAATTAAATATATCTAAATATAATGAAATATACTCTTAAACTGTAATTTCATAGAGTTTATACCACATTTCCTGTTATATTCTCAGTAAGATTATCATGTAGATCAAAATCAAATTACCTACTGGATATATTCCTAGGAAAGGAATTACCCAAATAACGACTACGTAAGAAGGATCTACAGATGTAAGTACGCCGAATTTGAAGTGTCGTCGAAGATCAAAAGGAGGTTGCGCCACTGAGTGCTGTTAAAACATCTTTAAGGGCCTCTGAACGGTAAACAGTAGCTTCGGCTGTGGTCTAAATAGAAAGAAAATATAAATACTTAATTTATTTAAATTATAATCAAAATCAGTTACACGCTGTATTCCGCTCACGGCAGGGTGGGCAGAGAGAACACAGTGTGTGTGAAGACACTCCGTTTTCCACTTTCCACCGAATTTTAAGTTATATTGTTAATATATTTTTGCCTCTAGTCTAACCAATTTACAAACTTCATAAATTGTATAACAAATTGGAATATATTTTAAATTTCAATGACTAAAGAATTATTTTATTTTATACACGATTCTCAAGACTTTTTATATTTATCAATTATTTTTATATAATATTGTATATGAATAAAACATTGCTTAAGTATATTATGTAATATCATATAATTATATAATTAAAAATCTCTCTACAAGATGGATAAAAAACGCTTTCAACTCGTGACTTAGCCGCAAACCGCGGCATGCTTTGAACTGGAGGGTAGTTATGAAAATTAATAAAGCGACGTGTAATTGCTTCCGATAAACAGTCGCGCAGAGGCACTCCCGTTTTTTGTCGATACTTTAAAGATTTAACGAGCGCAATGTATTATGGCGATGTGATTAGATTACGAGCAAATAACAAAAGAAACTTAACTGAGAACTTACTAGTTAAATATTAAAATAAATATAATTTAATATTTTATTTTATGTGAAATGGGCCAATAAAAGGATTTCGCTTCTAATTACAATTAATATTATTAATTACGATTAGTATTTGACATTTAGGTTTTAACAATTATTATTAAATACAGTTACTTTTCCAGTGCCAGTGACATTGCGTATTAGTTATTACGGTTTATACGGTTATTTCAGACAGTTCGACAGCAGCAGAGAAAAAGATGGTCGGCGGCTAATAAATAGGTTTCCTACAAACTAAATTTTTCCAAACAATATTGAAATACACAGTTATCACATTAAACCACGTTTACAGTACAACTACATATAGAGATACTATATATCATGTATATTCATAATACTAGTTTGCAATGATGTAAACGGCATATTATAAGACTGTTTGTCGGAGTGATTCAGTCATTAATATTCTTCAATGCCACGAGATGCTATTAAACACACACACCTGTTATTTGTGATAACATTATCTCCACGTAAGTAGCTGCAGCCGGGAACATAAAAGAAAATCCACACTTAGCAGACGAGTTCCCCAACTTATGTATACTACGTACTTGACTGGCGCCACAGGCAATAAAGTCATATTTTTAGAACTTGTTTAAGATATCTGTATTTATGTTAATATTAGGCGTCTTCTAAAATTAAAATATCTATAGAAGCATATCGAAATACAGGAAAAATATAAAAATAAATATATCGCAAAGCCAGTCTTTACAATGAGGCCGGCCAGTTGTGGCGCAGCGGCACAAAGTGTGACCGTAAAACCGATTGGTTGTGGGTTCGATCCCCACTCGAGGAGATGAAATATTTACTTTAATATATATATTTTCTTTACTTCGCTCTGATGTCGAGGCAAAACACGGCGTTGAGTTCTGCCACTCAACACGCAATGCCTCCAGAATTCAGCAGAAAGTGGGGAACGGAGTGTCTTAACACTAGGTTCCCTCTGCCTACGCTGCTGTGTGCGGGATACAGCGTGAAGCTGAATAATAAACAGTTTTTACAATATCTTTTCATTTACAGCAATCTATCGCTGCTACCAAAAAGTATCGAATTCGCATTAACCGACTACGAAAGCAGTCCTAATGTACAGACTAGCCAGGTAATAAAAAAAATTGAAACTTGATTTAAATGTCTTACCCATTTAAAAAAAAATAAATTGGTATATCATTGCGTCTACCAGTAGTAGACTAATATATTTATGATATGTAAAATATTCTACAAATAGGACCTAATAGTGAAGCTTAAAAAATGAGGGACGCTGAGCTATGCAATATAAAATACATTATTACAAAAACCCTATTACAAAAAAATACGCACGTTGAATCACATCACTCACACTTATTTTACACACGTCAAATAATTCGCTGTAAATAGACCACAGATAAAAAATGCCAATCTTATTTTACCAAATGATTACCGATTCATACCGATATATTTATACGCTACAGCCCGCGCTCGCGACCCATCTCAAACAACGCACCTATAAAGCTAAAGCTAAAAGAACCTATCAATAAAACCGAACTTAACGTGTTCCGAAATAAAACACTTTGTTATTAAGTTGACAAGCAACCGTAAAAATGTTCCTTTAAAATGTAAAATAAACAGATCAATCATGTTAAAGCGATCCCACCGGGCTCGATCTCCGAAAAGAAGCCTACGTAAGCGTCTATTATAAAGCACAGATGTTACCACAAGACTGATTTTATTCGTCGTCCCTGTTGTGCCAGCGTTGCGTTGTGTCGTTGGAGGGAGATGTATTATAAAAGTGATATGTATTTTTTTTATTCTTTTTCAAAACAAGAATTGTTCTACATTCAGGAGAGTGATTGACACACGGTCGCTGGCGGCGCGGCGCCCCCCGACGGGCGGCATTAGGCATTTCACAAGATGGCCCTACCAGTATTATCATTTTATAATTTATTACGCTAATTACGAAAGGTCCGCATTAAAAATAAAACAGGTACAACGGGGGTCATTTTTATATTGTAGAAGCTTTGCGGACAAGCGTCGCGTTACTTTTCGGGTAAATAAATCTACGAGGGCACATCAATCAAGTTGTCGTATGAACGGGAAGTCCCGTTTCACATTATTATGTAGATCTATGATTAAAAGGCTTAAAAAATAACGAATTTACGGTGTTTTTTTTACATTATTTTGTAACCCTTTTATGCTTTGCCCGGTCTTTTTTTGTTTACAAAGTTGTACTGATTATGAAACTATAAGGGATTTAAATGTTATCTTCCGAACTGTCAATCTTATATATACTCTCAAATTATTTATTTATATAAACATAGGTAATAAAATAACAGTTAATTAATAAATAATCACATTTTAATAAACAACAACACAAAACAGTTATACGATAACTAATGAAACACCTAAGAAGATGGGCCCACTACAATAACCAGTAACGATCATATGTTATAGCACAATAAGGAATACTATAAATATTTATTGCTGCATATTCATGGCGTGTAATAAAGCAGTATGGGCTGGACGGGACTAATTGAATCCGCCACGACGTGAGAAGACTAACCATCGGCTAATCCCGGACCCGGCCCGTGACCCGGACATGTATATAATTGGAGATTTCACGAGATAGCACTATAACAACTAATTAAATACCGCCCTTCTATTAGACTATGGACGAAGAACGTGACACTAAAAACAACAAAAAATTGTTTCAAACGCTTAAAAATAAAATAAATACATATGTTAACTGTCGTAGCGCAGCGGCACGAGGTGTGACTGTAAAACCAACTGGTTCTGGGTTCGATCCCCAGTCGAGGAGATGAAATATTTACTTAAATTTATATTTCCATTTCTTCGCTCTGGTGTCGAGGTTGAGCGCGGCGTTGAGTTCTGCCACTCAACACACAATGCTTCCAGAATTCGGCAGAAAGTCGGTAAAGGAATTTGTTAACTGTATAGTAAGATGATTTAAATTAATGTATATCTATATTCGTTTAATATATTTGCTACTGTCGTCCAAGATAACAATCAATCTCGCACGACAATCAGGGATCAAGTGCTTCAGTACTTGGTACTAATAAAAGATTATCATCGCTAATATGGGGTTACCCAAACTCAGCCTATTTGATTAAACTGAGCGTGTGAATTTACAATCTACTTAACAAATACACGGCCTGACTCTGAATACCTATCTATTAGTGAGTTAATGTACTTACAAAACTGTCGTAAGTCTAAACAACAGCTACACATAAGTAAGCAAATTAAATCAAAACGTATAAACGAGAGCGGTGGATTGTTTTGAAATTTAAGTTAGCGAATCTACATATATCAAAATTTGACATGATTTATAATAAAAAGAAAATGTGTACCTATTACCTTTTACCTACATATATTTTATAGAAATAGATATTTATCTAAAAATTTCATACTACATTTTGCTCTCACATTTGTGACTTGTTTTTTGGGAATTCATTCCGAATTGTGGAGGTATTGCGCGTTGAGTGGCGGAGCTCAATGCCGCGCTTTGTGTCGACACCACAGCGAAGAAATTAAAATATAAATTTAAATAAATATTTAATTTCCTCAAAAGGGATCCACATTGAATCCACAACTAGTCGCATTTACAGTCACACACTTGAGCCCCTAGGCCACGACTGGCCTCAAATTAACTAAATATATACTTTGTTTAATAATTAATAGCTACGAAATTCTTTGTATTCCGTCCTCTTTCACAAATCCCATCTCTACATTTTGTATAATTAGATCGGAAAAATCAAAAACATGAGTAAAGTACGTAATTTCATAAAATTAAATACAAACAAATGAACGACAATAACTTTGACATTTGACAAACATTGGGAACCCGCTTGAAAATATTTCTTAGACCACAATTTGAAATTCAATTAGACATTGGCGGAGTTGTTACTTTGCAGACATTTACATAGATGTATATAGAGATAAACATAAGCGAAACGGGGATTTAATGAGTATTTCGTCGAGTCTCCCCGCTCTCTCTGTGAGCCGGTAAGCCGCGGCCTCCTCGCGACTCAAACATCGCCACTGAGCCTAAACCAGCTTTGGCTTAACGCTTCTCGCGCTCAACTTGATACCAGTCCTCTAACTTGTAATTCGAGATACAGGCGCTGAAATCAAGTGAATTTTCGCATCTTTGTATATTTTACTTTTGTGAAGTGTTCCATTTAAGACTAAATGGATATTTGAGTTCGTTGAGTTGAGTTGAATTCCACAACTCAACACGCAATGCCTCGAGAATTCGGCAGAAAGTGGAGAACGGAGTGTCTTAACAATCACGTGCGGGTGTATCCCGCACGTAGCAGGATAGAGCGTGAAGCTAAAAAAGAAACGGATATTGCAAAGGAGTAATTAATAGTCTTAATGATTTAAATACGCTTAAATATTGTACATAACATAGGTATGTAGTAGTCCACAAGCTTATAACAAAGTATGGTGGCTCGGTTATTTGACACGAGACTAGTGCGGTATAGCGACGTCACAAAGGCTGTCCTGCGTCCACTCCGCAAGACTACGTGGTCACAGACGTAATCCTTATTTATGGTAAGACGCCGCCCGACGCCTTCGCTGAACTGACTATTTGTCAAGCCCAGCTCCCGCTGCCAGTATCAATCTCGTGGCTAGCTTAGCGTATTGACTGCACCACATTTGTAATATATCATAATATCTTTCTCTATTCAATTTTCGAGCGCCCCTGTAGGTACTTCATAAAGTGGCTATTAACCACAAACGTGGACCACAATAATATAGTGACAAAGTGAGTAACAAAAGTGAATCTGAATCACCCCCGGCAGCTTGACTGCAGCGGGAGGCGCCCGCGTCCGCTGGACAAACGACTCCAGCCCCGAGCGGCCGTTACGAGATCGCACTAAATTACGCGCAAGTTACGTACGGGGCAAGTCCGACTGTTACAGCTCTATTTTGGCAAGTAATAACAGGCCGGGTGCCGCCGTAGCGGGAGGTCAATTTCACCATTATATAGTTGCGAGTTTGTTCAATGACCACACTGACCGCAGCCCCTATGGTGTATGTGAGATAAAATCGTAAATTATAACCCAATTCCATAGCTGTTAAAACTTGACAGATGAAAAGGCTTAAAGCTGGGCGCGAGTATCGTTTCTATATCGTTAACATTTTAAATAAAATAGGGGCACTTCAGTGTAAGGACATTATAGAATGATTAACGTTGCTTATATTGTTTGTATTTCCATAAAACAGGATAAAATTTTAAATGGCATTTTAAATATATGGTATCATTAAAAGTATGATACATTCAAAATCCAAACAGACTCTTCGTCACAATAACATTTAATTAGGGAATAAAATATTTTAAATACATACTTTTTATTTACCACAAAAATAATAATCAAAAATTCAGCATAATAACAAATTACGTACATACGTATGTATGTACATTTATTTTAATATTTTTTGTTACCTAGACCTAGTGTTAAGACACTTCTGTTCTCCACTTTACACCGAATTCTCAAGGCATTGCGTGTTGAGTAGCGGAACTCAACGTCGCGCTTTGCCTCAATTTAACATAATATGATTTATAATTTTCCAATCTGAGTGCGCCAGTAGCATTTGGGTACTTTAGAAAACGTCCATTTAAAAATTCCCATTGACATTTGTAAAATAAAACGAAAATATATATATTTTTGACTAAGACGCAAACTTTCGTCATAATATAAATTGTATAACTATAGAAGTGGTGTTTGAAATGCGATTATTAAATTAAAGTACAAGGATCGCTGAGCGCGGACCCCCTGTGGCTCGGTCCATTCTATGCGCCCACTATGCGCCGAGGTATTAGTACTCACAGATTTTATACGAAACATGGATGATTTTGGTACTTGTTATTTAGTTAGTTTTTTTTATAAATCAAATCAGTTTCACGCTATATATTACACGCAGCAGCGTAGTCGGAGGGAACCTAGAATGTTACGACACTTTGTTTTCCATTTTCCACCGAATTCTGGAAGTTTTTCGTGCTGAATGGCCGCGCTTTGCCTTGATACCAGAAGGAAGGAATTGGGAAGAGCGTGCGAGTGGGAATCGACCTCACAACCAGTCGTATTCACAGTCACACACTTGTGCCCTTGCGCCACGACTAGCCTCATTTTTTATATAATTTTTTAGTTTAGTTTCTAAATCAAACTGTTCTCCATTGTGAGTGAATCCAATCGACAGTTTATAAACATTATATATTTACAGACTTTATGTTTAAAAATTGGTAAAATGTTAAATGTAACAAAAGTTTTATTTTTATAACTTATATAAAATTCTGTTAAACTTACCGAAAGATAAAGTTAAAAAATCTTAAAAGTTAATCTTTTTTAATTTAATTTATGTAATTATACAATTTTATAATGGATGAATAGTATTATGATTATAGTGATCGAAAACGTATATTTTATTATATTATTGTAAAATTATTTAAACACAAAAAGTTAAATAAAAAAAATATTTAAAAAAAAAATTTTGAAGATCAAAACGTGATAGGCGAACTATTGGCTATCATTAATGCTTAAACAATAAAGGTGACCAGTGATCGTGAACAAACGACCGAGCTCGCATGCGGGACAGATGACTTCCAGGACCTGATTTATATCGACGTACCTACACGACAAATTTTATTATGAATTAACATTTATAACAATAGAAATCTGTGACATTTGAAAAATCTAGATTTCTAAAAAAATCTTAAATTGTAACAAAAAAGACTTAAAATGTAGAAATTTTAAGTTTTCTTTGTTACTAATTTCGAAATCAAATTCCACCAGCTTTAATTACGAAATTTTTAATGAAAACTATATCTAAACAAGTTAGTACTAACATTTGTTGTAATAAAATATATCGATACAATTCATTGTGTTCTTTTAACTAACATTCTATTAACAACAGTTTTTCTTCTATACCAAATTTTTATTCTTCAAAAATAATTTAAATCGAGGTAAAGCGCGGCGTTGGGTTCTGCCACCCAACACGCAATGCGTCCAGAATTCGGCAGAAAGTGGGGAACGGAGTGTCTTAACACTAGGTTCCCTCTGTCTACCCTGCAGTGTGCGGGATACAGCGTGAAGCTGATTTATTTTTATTTATTTTTATGATATAAGTCGAAGAACATCTCTACGGTATCATAAACAAACGTAACCTTTACGATCTATGACAAATCTGAATTACAATCATAATCTTTGTCCAAAGCGCACTTGACGCATTCGGGCCAATAAAATAACTCATGTCCAATTTATGTTAATACAATAAATAGTAACATAAATAATTTTGAGTGAAGGCACAAAAGACAATTTAAATTTATGAATATAGGCGGGCTTTCTTAGGTTGCTTCTAGCTGTGTCTAGGATCCGGGTAAGTATACGCAAGAGTGGAGAAAATATACTTTGTTGTTATTAAATTATCGGAATCAATATAATATCAATAGGAGGTCGGTCGTGGCACAGAGGCACAAAGTGTGACTGTAAAATCGACTGGTTGTGGGTTCGATCCCCACTCGAGAAAGTGAAATATTTATTTACATTTATATTTTCATTTCTTCGCTCTGGTGTCAAGGCAAAACGCGGCTTTGAGTTCCGCCACTCAGCACGCAATGCCTCCAGAATCTGGCGGAAAGTGAAGATACAGCTTGAAACTGTTTTTTTTTTATTTTAATATAATATCTATGTAAATTAACTTTTCGCTACAATATTTGAGAATACCTAAAATAGAAAGTATAAAAGAATGTTTGGAATGTTGTTGTTAACAAAAAATCTTCCCCGAAAAATTAAAAAAAGAAAACAACGTAAAAACGAAAAAAATATATATTTTAATTATCATGTATCTACAATAGATCTATAACTATGAACTATGCACATTGATACAATACAATTTGTAAACAATATTATTATATGAAACTGTTAAATAACCCACACAATTTACATATCCTAGGGCATTTGAGTTTAAACGAAAGTGTTCACGTGAATTAACGTAAACCGCAGCAAAGTAATACAGTAAATAATTCCTAATTATAAGAGAACAACAGCAACTAAAATGGTAAGAGCAACAAACCGACAGATGCTTGCAGCCATCTTGCGGCCGCTACGAACTATCGCATGCCACCTTCGTGACTTTGTGGTCACAATGTCACCGTTTAAAATCAAATTTCGGTTAAAAAATATCAAATTGTTCTGTAATTATTAAAGTATGTATTATTGAAACGATATAACGGAAGGATCCAATGTAATTCATAATAACATCTAATTTCTTTAATTGCATTGAGGATTGTTTCAAATTATTATTTAGTATCCGCAGTTTTTTTATTTGTATTTTCATGTTTGATATTCATACGATATTGGTTAAAACAATTAACTTAGGTTTTTAAGATAATATTATTGGATATTAATATAGAAAAACAAAGCACAGCCTTTAATATAAGAGTGAAAATAACTGTATTTTTCCAAGTGCATTTTTTGTGCCTGTCTTTCAGTTTGTCTCGGTTAATATAAAGGAACTGGTTAACCGATTTTCATGAGACTAACACTCAAGATAAAGGAGGCTGTTAGCTTCACGCTGTATCCCGCATGTCGCAGGGTAGGCAGAGTTAAGCTGAGAGGCTAGTGTTAAGACACACCGCTCCACACTATCCGCTGAATACTGGATATTTGCCTTTACACCAGAGCGGAGAAATGATAATATTAAATATTTCATGTCCTCGAGAGAAAGCGTACCTACCGAAGGATTCTAGTAAGTAAGAAAATTTGTGTAGGTGCTCGTAGAGACATAATTTCTAAATAAATATTTAACAACATATTGTTTATTAAATAAGTAATTTTTTTTCAAGTTCCAGACTTATATATATATTTTTTTTATGTTCCTTTAATAAAATTAACTTGGTCAGACCTAAATTATAACTTTAGAATGTTCTTACGCTTAGTTTATTTATATAATGTATGATTTCCCAGTGAGAATTCTCTTCTCTCTGACTACCCCGCTAGGGATAAAACGTGAAGTTAAGTTATGTATTATTTCTAATATATTTTAATTTTAGTTCTAAGTTAAGTTAATTAAGTATGAAATATAAAAGATAAGATAAGATAGCTATATTTGCTAGTCTCTTTCCTTTTAATTTACAGTAACATTTTCATGAAATACCCTTAACTAAACCGTCTGGGAGGCTATACGGAGTTTATTAATCAACGGGAGACATCTCGAGCTCTACATTTTTCTCCAATCTTCATTATATCCTAAGAGCTGTTCTGATGAGAAATTAATCCGAGGCAGGTGGCCGCAGGTGCCGGCCACTCTTATATAGCAGTAAGTAATCCGTGCGTTTATGTTTCCTTGGAATGGCTTCGAGAAAATAAGACGGCTACCTATATTATACTAACCACATCCAAATTATTGTTGCAAAAACGTTTTCTTTAAAGTGTGTTAATATAAATATATAACATCTACATATTCATATACCTATAGCATATTATTACCTACTGAAATTCAATATTATCTCTATTTTTATAATTAAAAAAACCCAATTATGTCAAAAAAGAAAAGACGAAGCAAGTTAAAATAATCGATCTATTTTGTCTCTTTTTTTTTACTAAACGAAAACTGAATTCAGAAAGCGATATGTGACAGTAGGTACCTAAGTAAAATTTGTTTTCAGTTCTAAATTGTCATCCGAGGCGGGCTAAAGCGTCTTCAGCTGCAAACTTGGAAGGAAAGCGGCAGATTTGAAGGAAACTTGAAGCTACGACTCGTAATCCGGACATATCTCAGTACATTGCTCAGCGCGACACAGCGGGACTTAGCGAGAGCCGCGCCGCAGATGCTTATCTCAATAACAGTTTTATTTATTTTTGCGGGCGCCTGATCCGCTCCCGGCGGATTTAGACAGCTAAATGAAAATAGAGGGGCGTGTTCACCTCGCGACGCCAACTGACGTGCGTTTGTATTGAGGTGAGTGGGAGCTACTGTGGATTTCTCGGGCGCGGTTGCGTCTCAGTGACACTTGCTGTTAAATTTAACATGCTACCGATGCAACGAACTAACCGTTTTAATATTGAATTATCAAGTTTTTAATCTCTTTTTTTTCATTTTAATTAAGCCAGTCGTGGCGCAGTGCACCAGCATGTCACTGTAAACGTGACAGGTTCCGGGCCCGATTCCCACTCGGGGAAATTAAATATTTAATATTTTCATTGTCTCGTTCTGGTGTCGAGGCAAAGTAGATGAGTTACGCATAGCCTTCAGAATTCAGCGGAATTTGGGGTACGAAAGTGTTTTAATGGAAACAGATTGTCTTAACACTACGTTTCCAAATTCTCTCTGCCTGCTCTACTACATGCGTGAAAGCAAAAAAAAACTTTATTATCAGTACCTAATAATAAGTACCTAATAATACATATTTAATAGTATATAAGCCAATCGTGGTGTAATTGGGAATTGGGACACGTATAATACTTTATTGTTGGTTCAAATTAGGGAAAAGGTAATATTATAATGTATGCTGTCTTAAAGTGTAAGCACAGCATCCTATTAAGTCAATTATTTTTACTAAAATGTATTTAAAATAGTTAGAAGTTGAAAAAGAAATGGGCAACACAGTAGATTTTATTTTGTGAAAAACATGAAGGGACTGTAAATTATTTTTTATTTACACATAGAAGCAGTAAACTTAAAAACACGTTAAGGTGGAGAGCACAATAACTTTTAAAGAACAGCGGTGAGGCAAGCACGTCTAATTGGATTCCTTAATGTAATTGCTAGTGCCAGATTGGTTTTTTCGCGTCAACAACGTCCCACGGGGCGGGAGTAAGTTAGTCTAATGATCACTTGTATTGTTGGAGAAATAAATATAAACGTATATGAACTATAAAGCTAATATTATAGGATTTCTTACTATTAATCTAAATACTATAGTTATGTTATAAGACCATTTGGAGAAATGTTCATTTTTAAAATTATTAAAATTTCTCCAGTTATTACTTATAGGACAAAGCCTGAAACAAAGCACTCTAATCAATTCCACCTCTGATACGAAGAGGCCAGTTGTGGCGCAGCGGCACGAAGTGTGACTGTAAAACTGACTGGTTGTGGGTTCGATCCCCACTCGAGGCGATGAAATATTTACTTAAATTTATATTTCCATTTCTTCGCTCTGGTATCGAGGTTAAGCGCGGCGTTGAGTTCTGCCACTCAATGCGCAATGTCTCCAGAATTCGGCAGAAAGTGGCGAACGAGTGTCTTAACACTAGGTTCCCTCTGCCTACCCTGCTGTGTGCGAGATACAGCGTGAAGCTGATTTAATTTTATTTATTTTTAGCTATAGCCAGGATATACCTATAGGTATATGTAAGCTATAAAAATGTAACATACAGATCAATTGTAATTATATATTTATGTAGATACATATTCTGAGAATAAAAGCACAACTTAATTGAGTACTTAGCCTCAGTCAAAAGACAAGTCAAATTGTTTCAATTAAAAAAAGCTAAATAATCATTTTGTTTTTATTTTATTGCATTTACATATAACTTTTACAATTCGGAGGAGCTTAATTCGATAACAGGTGGATACTGCGGCTTCGAACGATAACGGAGGTCATCTCGGAGGAGTATCAGGTTTTCGTAATGCTCCACCGACGAGTCCAGCAGCTGCATGCAGGCGCGCATTGCCTCCGTCTGCCGATCCCGCTCCTCCTCCATTATGTTATCAGTAGCTTCACTCACAGCTCTCACATTTTCTACAATCTCATCTAAACTGAGAAAAATATTGATTGCTTATTGTTATGATATATGTAGATAAGAAACTATTTTTTTTGTCATCTTGTCTTATAAGACAAGAAGATATATATTGTTATATCTGTGACATTTAATGAATTAATGGTACGAGGCCGTCGTAGCGCAGCGGCACAATGTCTGAATGTAAGCGCGACGGTTTGGTTCCATTACTCTGGTAACAAGACAAAGCGAGGCGTTGAATTTCGCCAATCAAGACACGTAACGTCGCGAAACTGAGGCAGAAATTGGGTAGTGGAGTAACTTAACACTGGGGTTCTTCTGCCTACGCTGCTGTGTATGGGATACGGCTTGACGCTGAAAAAAATTATAATAATGTGCATAGTTTCTGTGAGCTCCAAACTGAACAGGTTAGAAGAATACAAAGTTAAGCTACTTTCAACTAGAATGGGAATAAGCGTAACGCGACCAATGTTAGACAAAAAAGTTAAATCCGGAACCAGTGAGAAGTTTTACAATATATAATATATCACAGTTAATAAATATAGAAATTTAGTTGTTTAAAAATAATATGTAACCGACTTCTGCAAAAGTAGGAGGTTTTCTCTTCGACTGCATTTTTTTTATTAAACAGGCTTTACTATATAAAAGAACTCATTGCAATTGACATTGGTGGTATTGCGCTACTTTTTAGGCTATGTTTAGTAGATTGATAAGCTTCAAAAGACGCCAGTCGTGGCGCAGGGGCACAATATGTGACTGTAAAAGCGACTGGTTATGGTTTCGGTCCTCACTCGAGGAAGTGAATTTTTTTTAATTTATATTTCCGTTTTTTCGCTCTGGTGTTAATCGCGGCGTTGAGTTCTGCCACTCAACACGCAATGCCTTCGGAATTCGACAGAAACTGGGGAAAGGAGTGTCTTAAGACTAGGTTCTCCCTGGCTACCCTGCGGGTATTCTGCACGCAGCAGTGCAGCGTGAAGCTGAAAAAAATTAAGCTATACAACACTCGTATAATAATCAAGCTAAAAAATATCAACTAGTAGGTCTACCTACGATTTAAGAAACATATTATACTTACTGTCGTTTCCGCATTTCTAGGTAAAAACAAAATAAAACGACAAGAAACGTTATCACAGCAGCATTGAGCTGAGGCCATGATAGATACTGATAGAACATGTGAAGGCGTTCTATGCGAATCTTCGGAATTACGTTTGAGATTGAAAATCCAGGGACTAAGAGCGTTACGGGAAGGGCGAACACAGCCAAGCCCATAAGCACAGAGACAACATCCCAATCGCTTTTATTTGAAGGCATGGATTCAAATTTCGTCAAACATTTGATGTTATTTCTATTTATTTAATGTTAACTAATAATGATTACAATTCACTAAAATATAAAAAATATGCTGTCAGTTTTGGTTGACAAATAAAAATCATAGATTAAAGTTACACGTGTATGAAAAACCGTTCAATTACTACAGAGGTAATAATAATTTAGTTTTACATTGGAATTTAAAGTTATTAAAAACCTATTAATTGCTGGTGGTTTTTTTCAATAATTTAATTTCCCTAATATGTTAATTAGGTTCAAAGTATTTTTAGCTACTCGCTGTACTCCCGCACATAGCAGGGCAGACGAATAACCTAGGGACCTATTATTGAGACACTTCGTTCCTCAATGAGTCACGTCCATTCCCCCTTTTCTGCTGAATTCTTGAGCCTCAATGCCGCGCTTTGAGGCTACCACTACCAGAGCAAGGAAAATGATTCTTTCATATTTTCTTTCATTTTCTTAAATATTTAATACCTCCGAATGGAAATCGAACCCGTAATCGTCGTGTTTACGTGGCACGCTTGTTACCCTGGGCAATGACGCGACGGCCACAAGCATTTTTATTCTTTGATTTTTACAATATAACATATATTTTATCCATATTGGCCATGTTTTTACAGAAGCCGAGAGCTAGCAAATGAGCGCGCGGGGCCACTGTCCTTCGCCATGTGACGCGAGCCGACACTCGCACGGCATATCAATTTCGACTAGATACACACAATAAAATTGGACGGTCTCCGGAGAGGGCTTAAACGATTCGCCGTTTTGTCTCGGGCCCAGCTGCGTAATGACCGGAGCAGGAAAAAATTGTCAGCAAGAAAACGAGAGGGTAGTTGGGTTTATGTGAGCGCGGCAGATGGCGGCAGCGGCGACGCGCTCCTAACGGCCTCTGCTTACCTCGCAAAAGCCGCGCCAATTTTATTTATCGAAAATATAAACCGATTTGCGGAGCACCCTCGTAAATCTGCACTGCCGATTTATAGCTGTTACCGGCCGCGCTTAAAACGAAGTTGCTTCTTAAGAACTTTCTCCACATTACACCGTTTTATATTAAAGTATAATAAATATACAAAACAACAAAACCACCATTCTTATAATGATGTTTTTTTGATAATAACATATTGCTTGATAAGTAAGCAATCTAATTTTCAATTAATCTGTAATATATATGTAGGGAAGTAGGTATATGTAGGTAAAGTAGTAAGGTACATATATATAATTCATACAGTTAAACTGTCCGGGTTCCTTGATACTTACTTACTTCCGAAGAATAAAAAAAATCTTTTCAACAATTTGAAAGCGATAGATATGTAAACTGCATTTACATTTTCTTTACGCACATGAAGCCAATATCTGATTAACGTTTGCATTAGCCATGTGCACGATCAAAATTACCTAGCAATCAAACGGCCATCGAAGGGACCACATACAGCAACCATTATGAAGGGTGATTGTAGCCGAATTCATTACTTTTATGAAGGGAAAATTGTTTTGGTGAATCCCTTAACAATTTACTTAATACATCGGTTTTATGATATCGACTCGTCCGAGTAGACTATAATAGCAACTACTTACTTACCTGTTATAATTAAATGTGCCTTTATCGAATATCGTAAAAGGTAATAGTATCAGCAATATAGAGTATAGACATTGATCGTACCATTTTGGTATGGGTAAATCTTCGGTTTTTTCTATATTCTCATTGCTTATATAAATGGTTGCGAAATTTTAAATCGTTGTAAGGTAACATAACAAACACTTCCGTTTTATAATATTAATATGATCCCAATTTAAACATTTGAAGACCAGTTGTGGTGCAGGAGCACAAGCATGCGACTACAAAAGCGACAGGTTGTGGGTTCGATTCCCACTCGAGAAAATTAAATATTTTTATTTTCTCGCTCTGGTAACGAAGCAAAGCGCGGCGTTGAGTTTAGAGCGACTTAACACACAATGCCTCAAGAAATAGCGGAAAGTGTGAAAAGAAAATTTATTAATAGGAATGAAGTGTCTTAACCCTAGGTCCACCCTGCTACGTGCATGATCAAAATGAAGTGAAATGTCGCCTTTAGAGTCACACGCTTGTCCCCTTGGGTGTAGTCCACTTTGTAGGCTAGTCATGGCGCAGGGACACAAAGAGTGACTGTAGAATCGGCTCGTTTGGGTTCGAAAGGAGTGCTTTAACTGTAGGTTCCCTCTGTCTACTCTGCTGTGTGCGGGATATTTAATTTTGGATTTAATTTTGACAGAATGCAAGATCAGTACCTGTAAAACGTCATGTGGCCCGCCGGTCATATACTGGTGGCCCGCCGACAGCAAAAATAATACTCTCGTACATTCGAAAAATATTGAATTCTATTCCAGATTAAAACCAAAAAAAATATTACCTATACTTCTGGCGGCCGACCCGCCATCAGTTCCTGATTTGCCCGAGTGGCCCGTAGTCTTAATAAGTCTGTGCAACCATGCTGTAAAGCGAAAGATATTAGAACAAGTGAATGAAGTGATTGATATATCTGAGAAGTGTTTAGTAGAGACGAAAGAACGAAATGAATGTAAATGAGAGGAAGCTGAGTGGCCCGTGTCTACCTCAGAAAAGTTTAGTCTCTACCTCAGAATTATTACCAGCAAAAAATTAAGGCTGAAAAATTAAGAAAAAAACCTTTACACGAAAAGATCACTTCAAAACTAAAGTCAAAGCCTAGCCTAGAAAACATCTCTAGGTAGGCTCACGTACCTTAGCTACGGTCGAAGCTCTACGTTTGGTTATACAGGCCAATGCAGTACTGATACTGACACTGTTGTACGGTAACGAAATTTGAATATTATAGGAGAAGAATAAAATAAACATAAATGCTGTGGAGATGTTATTTTTTCGTATGATTGGTTAATACTTCGTTAACCAATTCAATAAAACAATTATTTTATAGAATTTTTGTCGAACAAAATACTTAAGGTTTTTATTTATGAACAGATTTAAATTAAACAAAAGAAAACTAATTGTTAAGGGTAATTTGCCAAAATTTAATAGTAAAAACTATAAATTAAATTATTGTGCTATCCAATGTATCATAGTTTAATGTTCAATATGTATATGTATTATTTGGTGTACAATATAGAGTATTTTACTTTACTTTAAAATTGATTTCTACGCATTGAGTGCACAAATGCGCTAACAAACCGGCAAACTTGTAAAAAAAAAATCGTTTTGAACTATTACATTGACCAATAATGCCCCTAATAATAATAGATTTTGTCATATATCTTCCACGTGCAGGCAACAACTAGTTACTATATTATTATATCGCCAGATATCAATTTAATTCAGTACAAACTATTTTTATATTCTAACTTTATAAAAATATATAGTAATTATATATATATATATAAATATATATATATATATATATATATATATATATATATATATATATATTATATATATATATATATATATATATATATATATATTATATATATATATATTATATATATATATATATATATATATATATATATATATATTTATAAAGGGAAAGATGGGTTTACCAGTAAAAACGCTTTTGTTCAAATATATTACGATATATTTATTATGTACGACTACAAATGTATAAAATATCAGTCACATTATTTGAATAGGTTAAGCGAGAACATACAATATTAAGGACCACCAATATTGCTCACCACTGTTTGATAAATCATATTTAAATTAACATATGGTCTCCTTAATCCGGATTAGAACAAAGAATAAACAATAGTGAAAAAGATTTTCCGTTTTATAACTATATAAAAAAGGAATATTTGCGTTTTTATTATGCAGTAGTCTAAAATTAATTAGTATATATTATTTTGTGAAAAATAATACGCGTGTAAATATCGAGCTCACCAAAAAGTCTATAAACAAATATAATATCTAATAAAAAATGATTACTAAATTTATTTTATAAATTGTCAATGCCCATTAATATATCAAATATGTCACATAATAAAAATCAATTAGCTGAAATTATAATACAAAATTATTTCTTAAATATAATTAGTCGTTTATTGATTAATAAAACTTAATTTTAAATAATATAATTGACGAAAAATAAAATGATTTAATAAATATAATTGCATCCTTATTCAGCCATTTATGTGTAATGTCATCTTAAACTGACTCATTGCGAGTACATTTTCTGTTTTTAGACAAATTATATCACGCTCTATCCCGCACATAGCAAGATAGGCAGAGAAAACTGGGAACCTAGTGTGAAGACACTCCGTTCCCATTAAGACACTTTCGTTCCCACTTTTCCACCGATAAATTGTATCATAAACAAAAATAAATAAAAAGATACCAATAGACTAGATATATAGACTTCGCGTCCTTATTGGTGCAATATCACATACGATTAACATTTACAATTACGTTTTAGAATTAAATACTTAATTGACAAATACTATAACAGTTTACAAAATACTTCAAGTAAAAAATAACATGTATATCTGCAGATTCATAATAAGTTTAACTTAAAAAAATATTTTTAGTCTTAAAAATTAAAATAGCTTATATTAATCTGATTTTAAGAAATTAATAAAACCTTAACAAAATAATAAAAAATATCTAGTGATTCAATAGAAACTAATATGCCATAATTTTTAATTCTTATAAAATATTCCTTATACAAAATAATATATAAAGGATTTTTGTTCTCAAATAATACGTTAATAATAACTATTTATCCATGCACTAAAAGTACAATTTAAAAACAAAATATGCATAAACGTTTTTTTTTTCACATTTTAAGTTCCTTGTATCTTCTACATATCAAATTGACATTTGAGTGATACAGTCAGATACTATAATATAATTCGAGACCAATGTGTACATCACAATTCAATTATTATGAAAAAAATCTACTTTAGGCACGTTGTAATGTTTTTGTCAATAGGCGAATTTTATCTAGCGTCTACTATTTTTATATAATGTGAGCGTACATAACATTTCGGAATCAGAATTGAACATATTTTAATAGCAATTAACATTAAAAAATTATCAATGGATAATTTGTTTGGTCGGATATCACAATTAAGAATTAAATAATTATTAAGTTGTTACATTACAATTAACAATTAATAAAAATATAAATTAATTAATTAATATCACAATTAAGAATTAAATAATTATTAAGTTGTTACATTACAATTAACAATTAATAAAAATATAAATTAATTAATTAATTAACAATTAATAAATACAAAAATTAATTAATTGTCAATTGCGGCGTAACAATGAACCGTTATTAAATCACAGATAATTTGTTGTCAATTGCGATTTTCGCGAAAATAAATATCAATTGTTAAATGCAATTAAAATTTACTCAACTCTGTTCGCAACCTGTTACTCCATACAGAACAGTTATAGCTACACAAGGACTAATCATATTTTAACTTATGTCTACATCTAATGAGATAAAAGCTCTAATTATAATCTACTGAGATAAATAAGGCAGATTACATGTGAACAATGTTAATATTTCATCATTTTTGTCTACAAGTTACAATTAAAACTATCAAGTTAAAATGTCCAATCCTTATTAAATTTAAATGTTTCTGATAACCACGAGTCAATATGCATTGTTAGTACTTACAATACATAAAGTAGTAAATTAGAAAACTGTCAAAGTATAGACGCTGATCAAATGCTAATAAAAAACTTTACAAATATTTAAGTATAAATATATCTATTATCTGACATTCTGCATTTTTCATGTTAAAAACTGCCATAATTTTATTAATATTCTTATTTAAATGTTAATATCATTACAGATCATAAAAATAAATGGTAAAAGCAAACATACATGTACAATACAAAGTAAAATAATTAATTAATCTATATAGTTAAATATATAATACATTCGTCTTAATATTGCTATTTAAAAAAATAAAATCACCATCAACTAACAATATCTTTTAAATTAATAAATCCTTAATAGAACAAAGTTATCTCTCATATCTCTCTTTTTTTATGTCTTACATTATTTTTTATTCTCATGTAAAAAATATTCAATAAGTTATTCATTTAACAATTTGTCGCATCTCTTGGTAGAGACAACTTTGGTTAATGGGAAGACTTTAATTTTCAGATCACAATTAATTCTGTTTAATATATTAACATATTTAAGAATAATATTTTAAATTTAGTATATTTTTTGAACTCATTACATATTTATCTTTAAAATAATGAAAATAATGTGTTTTAAATATCACACAATTATTTTTACTGCATTTTAGCAAATAAACAACAGATTAACTTTGTTCTAATAATTAACATAGGTAAAATACATACACTTATATGTATATTATTTCAGATAGCTGTGTCCAAATTATCCACAGCCTCCATCAGGCTCGGCACAGAGTCTACTTTCATTCCCTTCCTGCGTAGTGCATTTAATTCCTCTACTAATTGTGACTTATCACGGCCTAAAGTTTCCCTGGAAAGACACATATTTTATTAGAGGTACAATATGGCTTGTATCTGACTAGAAATGACATGTAGCTTAAGTATATATAGTCTATATATTTAGTTAATATTTCTTTGAAGATCAAATCGGTCTTTTTCTTTTGTTATGGAAAAGGACAAGGCAAACGAGCGTTCGGGTCACCTGATGGTAAGTGATTACCGCCCACGACCCCGTGCAACACCAGAGGAGCTACAGATGCGTTGCCGGCCTTTAAGGTGAAGATAGATGCGCTTTTTGAAGGTACCCATGTGGTATCGACCTGGAAACACTGCCGCGGATAGGCCATTCCACAGTTCCGTGGCGCGTGGAAGGAAGTTCCTACGAAACCGCACAGTAGTGGATTGCCACGTACCCAGGAGGTGTGGATGATATTTTATCAATACGTGACGTACTGTGCGGTTAGAAAATTCGGCGGCAGGTAACAGGTCAAATAGTTCTTCAGAACACTCCCCATGATAAATGCGGTGGAGAACGCACAGCGAGGAGACGTCTCTACGCAAAGCCAAAGATCAGGCCTTTCACACATCATTGGGTCCCCAATGATTCGAATGGCTCTACGTTGTATGTTGCTCTTTATCCATGTGTTGAATTAATTACGCATTAAACTTAACTGTTATTATTTATGAAGGTTACCTTCACTAACAATTCAATTTTGTTTACTTTATTGTTTGTACTCTGAACAATAGTGCTGTAAAAATATATATTAACAGTCATATAACTAAGACGTTTCGAATGTCATTCTTTAGCCAAGAATCTTACCAGCGCGATTCCTACATAACATTCGCATGAATTCATTCAAATATATAAATGCCGATGACTTTTTTTTTAATGTACACAATAACAAAATGTCACATTTACAGTCAGATACTTAATTGCTGCTTACTAATTGACTTAATACTTTCATTCTATAATTTTGAAAAGTTGTCGCTTCTATCAATCTATCTTCTTTGTATGTTCCCCACACGATATAACATAGCGTAATAATGACGAAATTGTGCACAATTTGCAAATAAATAAATATAAGATAAGTGAGACCTTTTTTTAGCTTCACTCATATGGCAGGCTAGGCGGAGGAATCTAGTGTTACGACACTTCGTCTCGCGCTTTGTCTTGTAACTATAGCTAGGAAACTAAAATATAAAATAATTAATTCCCTTGAGTGAGACTGGAACCCACAACCGTCGCATTTAGTCACGACGGCCTGGAAGTGAAAACTTACCAAATTGAAATGCAAGTGTGTAATAGCGGTATATAAATAAGCAGCAGGTCGGAATCACTGACAGCTTCATAGCGCCTCAAAGCCAGCTGCGCCCATTTCTCAACAGGTCCCGCCAAGGCTCCGCCGCTGGAGCCTGCGCAAGCTACTATTCTACATAGAACACTAAGAACTACTCTCGATCGGTCTGTGTAAACCTGAAAAAAGGATTAAATGAAATTAGCTACACACTGTATTTCGCATATATCAGGATAGGCAGGAGGAAACTAGTGTTAAGAAGCTATTGTCCCCACTCACCACCAAATATTAGAGACATTGTGTGTTGAGTGGCGAAACTTAAATCAGTCAGTCAGTTTTCAGTTTTTCATTCAATTTTCAAAACATTGGCAGAACTCAAGAGAGCTCCTTGCCTCGTTACCAGAGTGATATGATAATTTACTCCTCCAAGTGGAAGTTGAAACCTTAACTGCCTAATATAGATTCTGTTGCAGCGTCTCGAGTGCAAATAACCCTGATATACGCAACATTAACCACAGAGAAAAACTAAACAAAAAAACAATACAAAACCATAGCCTTAAATAATAAACATTACCTTATTTAATAATTTAAAGCTTGTTTCTAAAATTGATAGTGCTTGGTCAAATTTTCCCTCATCAATTAATTTTCTGGCATCTTTCAATTCAACATTCTGAAAGAATGCAATAGCTGCTGGAGCATCTCTGAGACGCGACTCATTTGCTATCAAATTTAATAATGACTCAAATGCAGCACATCTAGTTGATATTAAGTTTGGATCAAAGTTTCCTACCATTATCTGTAAACAAAAATAAATATAGCATGTGTCAGCAGCTAAAGTAAAACATATGTAAACTTTCATTAGGCACATAGCTATTACAATATAAAATTATGTTCAATAACATCATTACTTTGAATAATAATATGCATATAATTTAATGAAACCCAAGAGACGTAGACAAAGTATCTACATAAAATAAATTAGATTATTCAACGACTAATTACTTTGTCCTTTCTTGCCATAATTTTCATGGTCATACATGATAATTTTTTCTAAAAATATACAATGTTGCATGTGATATAAAAATCAAATAGGTAAGTAAATACATTTGTTTGCAATATATGCGTCATACCTTACGCGGAAACGAAGTGTTGCTAATTAGTGATGGATGCTCTTTTTTCAAGCCATTATATAAATCTAGAAAATGAGTATATCTTCTCTCTACATTTGCTGGATCAGGATCAAATACTCTAGATTCTGTAGAATCCTGTCGGACTTGTAACATATAAGCAACGAATTTTTTCTCCTTTTCTACAGCTTCCACCGTCCGAGAAGACACTATTTCGAATTTCAACATTCTAGTAAGTTGAAAAGAGTAATTTGATTTTAAAAACTTAATAACATAAAACGAAGAGAATATAGGACGCAAGAGAAAAAAGAGACTGTTTGGAAGTAATTGTGATCGTAAGCTGAATTCTTAACCATAACAAAGGAATATGATTGTCAAATGTAAATTGACATTTGTCTCTAATGTCAAATGAATATAATGACATTTATGATCAAAAACCCAAGATGGCAGTTCTCCAAAATGCACAAATTTCAATTTTCTTGTGTTTACTCCTTAATAGTAAATTATTTTAAGAAGATGAATATCATAATAAATACTTAACTAAATAATAAACAAGTAGTCTAGACAAGTTTAATGATTTAGTGTATACAATAATATATTTTAAGTAAAAATCTTCAAAAAATTTAATATTTTACGTGGAGATTTGGTGTATTCTTAGCTAATTTCTTTTCAGAAATATTCGTAATTAAACTATTTTTTTTTTGCCATTTTAATGAAATAAGTACATACTTAAAGTTTTTAATAATAAAAGTTGCTTATAATTTAAGTGTAGCTATATAAACATCGATCGCAAAAAAAGTTTATAAAAATAAGATAATTGATCGAGCGAGCTTTTATTTTAAATATTGCCACGAAAATACGTTATCTAACGTACTGTTTTTTTGGGGTTATAACAATGTTAGCATGCAGAGCTTTATTCTCCGATGGTCCAACTGCCGCCACGGAAGCTTTAAAAATTCAGAAATAAATCTTAAATTGCATTCTCCTAATTTTAGCACATCAATCGTCATTGATATTTTTATTTACTTCTTTTAGATTAAAAATATTTCGGCAATCGTTAATATATACTTATATTAACATTTTGATCAAAATCAGTAACCAGCACATTTCATGTACTTGACATGAGTTTTTGATAAAATTCTAACGTGTTTAATGTAAAAACATAATTGATTACGACGTCATTGCCAGTAAAATGGTAAAAGATGACAATGACGCTGGAAGAGAAGTAAGCTGAAGACAATAATTGTTAGCTTTTAGGGTAGACGAATGGGTCTGATTTCAGGCTGTAGTCCTGAATCTTAGACATATTGTTAATAGGTTAACTCACGAATGGGTCGTGTGATGATTTTTTTATGTTTAAACCAGCTATGACTAAAAATTTACATTGTACCTAAATTTTGTTCGTGAATTGTTCTCGGATTCTATTCTTTCGAATCCTCTTACTATATCACTTCCATGACATTCACTTTCAGTGTAATGGAAACGTTATAAATATTATTACTGTTTTTCGCATATAGTACAACAATATGCTACTTCAACTTAAATTTTAGATTTAGAGTTAATAAAATATATTTAAATTTTAACGATTTCTATTGATATTCTTTAATTGCTTTTATTGATTTTTTTCATTATTCTTTATTTTTTACATCTCACTTTATCCCTAGCGGGGTAGTCAGAGAGAACGGAGCGCCAAAAGCCCTACTCTCTATATGTTTTACTTTATCTTTTGTTACCACTCGTCAATCTCTTTATAAATGCCATGCGAAGGTTTGTTATGTTTTTCCGTGACCTTCCTCCTGTATATACCTTTTCTCCCGAGCGAGGGTTTGTGATTTATAAGACCCGATGTTATGGTTAGGTTTATCCACTCTTTACCCAGACGCAGCTGACTTCGATACCTGTCCATTCTTGACATCAGAGATGTGTTCGTTCCCCCAATACCGATGCTTCCCTTTTTTTGAACAATGTAAAATTACGTTTTACTGGTCTTGAGAATTGAATTTACTTTCTTTTTAGACTTAAATATAGTTTTAATAGAAGCTCTTCTTAAAATGTTGCAATCCTGTCTATTTCAAAAGGTGTTTTACATATGGTTGAAATCCCGGTTGTCTTTCTACTGGGGGTCTTCTGATAACGCTGGAGGTAGGCATCTTGCTCTCGTGAAAGGCATTCTTCACCTATCAAAGCTCGTCCCCTAGGTGTTCAGCGTCGCAAAGTTGGTGGGCTATTTGAAATAAAGATTTGCCAATGGTAGAAAAATGTGTAGGATGGTGATAAGATTCACTATTGAAGTATGTGAGTATGGTTTCTTAGTTAGCTAACTTAAGATCTTTCAGCCCATAAACAAAATGGTAAGAGTCCTTGACATGTTGAGCCAGTTTATACCTCGGCGTACCGATTTGGATAACTATTGAAGATACAGTCGGTTCTCTGAATATTTAATTTCTGAATCTGAATATTTAATTTAGCCCTTATTTTAGCTTCAAAATATTTTTTATAAATGTATAATCTATATATATGTGTTTTTTAATTATTATAATCTCTTGCATTTTGGTGCACCACCCACCATTATCAACAGCTTTTTTCATTTTATACAACTCCACCAACCAAAGGTTGCTTGGAAGAGATCGCTTTAAGCAATAGGGTCGCCTTATTTTACATGTTGTTTATTTTGTATATAATTTGTGTAAATTTTATGTACAATAAAGTATATTGTATTATATGAAAAGCCGTCGTGACAGCGGCACAAGCGTGTGACTGTAAATGCAACTCTGATAATACAGCAAAGTGCGTCGTTGAGCCACTCATTACATAATGCTTCAAGAATTCGGCGTTACGTTAGACACGGGGCGTCATAACATAAGGTTCCCTTTATCTACCTGCTATATACAGCGGGATACAATGTGAACCTTTTTTCTAATAATATTCATATTATTTGTACTTTGACCGGAACTTAAGGCCGCACTTTATTTAGCCAACCTGAATAGTATTAGATATTTAAATAGTGATCAGTCATCAAATGTTAGGTCAGGTAATATTTTTTAAATACCTGATGTATTTAAAAAATATTTGTCAAATAATATTACCATGTAATTTTGATATATTTATTTTAGCTCGCTAAAATAATGGCTTAGTAGGTACATATATTACCTATAAAATTTTACAACAATGTATATAAGCATACAGTATAAAAAAATGTTCACAAAAATATCCATAGACGGGTGGTGACAAATTTTGTATCGATTCAAATTAAGATAAAATTGAGTTAAAAAAAAAATATATATTATTAAATAAATTAAACATTACATATTGATGTGTGCCTACTATTGACCATTATTTAACATTACTGCCGTAACACTAGGTCCGTGCATGGGTTCCCTAGCTTAGTTTCTAAACTAAAAATATTCGAATATTAAAGCTGTTTGTATGTGTTATCTGTTACATAATAAAATTGTATATACTTTGTAGATAGTATTCATAATTATCTATATTACATGTGAATTCAAATAAAAAAAAACAGCATTTCAAATATTTTATACGATACTGTATTTGTGTTTATAAAATACTACCAAAAATAACTTAGTTGCGAGGAATGTTTTTTCCATATTCATATTACTAATGCAAGTGAAAATAGAATAGCGATGGTAACTTAATAAAAAACAAAATTTCATATTTTACTAGAAAAACATATGTAACCATATTTATATGAGTTATGATTACAAATTCTATAAGTCAGTTTTATTCTTATTTGTTACATGTACCTGCAAAACTTATTAAAAATATAGACAATATACTATTTACAAAAAGAGAGCTGAGGAATGAAATATCTTAAACAGATAAAATATAGTTTTATAGATGCAGAATTTTCTATATTAATGAGTGTTTTTAAAAATGTACATCGAATGTAGGACCTAAGCCTAGGTGAATACATAGTTCTTTTTTTAAATTAGAATGTTCGGAATAATAAATAAAGTCAAAGGAATTAATTTACATTTCAGCTAATTCTATGGAGATAACGATATTATTACATAGCCTTGTAAATAAAAATCTTCTAAATTCATTACATCTAAGTAAACACGTATAGTATATGTTATAATATTCACTTCATTTGCATATTGTCTAATAGTCATAATGGTAATAATAATAGTCTAAAAATTAAGTAATGTACGAGAAATTTACTAATACATGATTTTGATATGAATCAGTCATTTTTACTATGGTCATTGGTCATATTTTTATTTCGTTATATGTATAGTTAATATATTATATCCAAATATGATATATCCATACTGTATTAAACATTCGCACGTTACTAATATATATTGTTACTATTACATATAAAACATTTTGCTAAGATTAAATATTTTTATAATATTGTCTAAACAAGCTTATATTGTCAACTTTACAACAACAATAACATGTTTTTTAATAAACTGACACATTTACGATACACATATTATTGGTCCATTATACACATCAAAGCTCATAACTTTATAAATATAAATGAAATCGTAAAATCAATTCGACATCTTTTCAGATGATTCAACATAAATACAAGAACACAATTTTTGCATGAATCTCAGTAAACAGCCGGAGAAAGCGTTATAGCAGTCGGGCTTCGTCTGCCATTTTACACATAAATAATAAATAGGAACTCCAGAGAAGAGTATGGCCAATCCAATGCCGGTGTCTTTGGGATTGGTTATGGCGGGTATGATAACCAAACAACCGATAGCTATGAGAAATACGTAGGGAATAATTAAGTTGACTTTGATCGGTCTCGGCATGTCCGGTTTGGTTCGCCGCAACCATAGCATCCCGACCACTGAAGCCCCCACCGACAGCCACAGCGTTTGGGAAAAGTAATTGATGAGATCGAACACGTTGCTTGTTGTTAACATAAGGAGGGAGAAGAAACACTGGAATAAAAAAAAATATATATAGTTATTAAACTGTAGGGCAAAAATAAGTATAAAAATATCAATTGCCTTTACGAACATTTTGTGTGTTAAAATTGTGGAATGTGCGACTGTTTGTACGATGGTTGTAGATTCGATCATACATACAGTCATATCATACAGTCTAATGAAAGAATTATTTATCATTGCCGTATGTCACATTAACTGGTAGGGCAAAATGCGGTGTTCAACTCCCCTACTCAACACACTATGCTATGTCTCAAATTCTTGCGAAAAATGGACAACGGAGTGACTTGACACTTTGCTCTATCTGACTATCCTGCTAGGTAGGTATCTACGTGATAGAGCGTGAAGCTGTAAAAAAAAATATGGCTCCTTCTGTTACATAAACGTGTTAAATAATAATAGATTACTATTATAAAAGTATTACATTTTTTTCTTAAGGCGCAATACAAATATTTTATAAAATCTTCCGACATTATTATAGTACGTGTTGAGAATAAAACAAAGCACGCATAAATTAACATTAGATCAATGTCATACACAACATTTACAAATCCTATTATGAATTGAGTCATATCTAATATAATAATGTGTATCTAATAAAATAATGTACAAGATATGATATGATAAAAAAAATAAATCATTCGCAGTATCCCGCCTACACAGCACGGTAGGCAGAGGGAACCTAGTGTTAACACACTCAGTTTCCCACTTCCCGCCGAATTCTGGAGGCATTGCGTGCTAACTGCCAAACACACCAGAGCGAAGAAATGAAAATATAAATCTAAATTAATATTTCATTTCCTTGAGTGGCGATTGAACCAACAACCAGTCGCGTTTACAGCCACATTTTCTGCCTCTGCGCCACAACTGGCCTCATACATTTATAGTATCGATTAACTAGTATTTTATAATGAGTGCCAATTATAAGGTTACTACTAACTGTAAATTAATGTATGACAGTCTAAAAAACTAAAGTAAAAATTTTAATCTATTCTCATTGAAGCAATATACAAGGTATGTATGTAAAGAAAGTTTTAGAAAGTATAACAACTTTTGAGAAAGTAAACGTATATACACAAGAAAGATCAACAAGTGTTATTTAGAAGTTTTGTAATTGTATTGAACGTACTTAACATGATGTTAAAGAAAATGTAGAACACATAAGTATATGGAGAAGTATCAAATATGTATAAACTATAGTTGTTATAATAATTGAGGCCAGTCGTGGCGCAGAGGCACAAAGTGTGACTGTAAAACCAACTGGTTGTGGGTTCGATCCCCACTCGAAGAGATGAAATATTTACTTAAATTTATATTTCCATTTTTTCTTTCAAATATTTTTATTTGTTAGAGAAAATATTGTTAAAAAATGCGACAGATTATAATAAATTTTATAACCAATTTGTATACAATATCTGTATTGAACTTTTATTATTACTTAATATTAGATACCTATAGATTTATGCAGTTTAAAAACCATAATAAATACAAAGATGACTCGAGAGATTAGATGAGGATAATTTTTTTTTATTATAAGTCAGTGTTAACAATATGGCCTAAGATCCCGCTGTAAAAATCTGCAGGTATCTGTTTTTGTAATCAAACTTATTTTTTATAAATAATAAATACATGGTAGTAGAATAGACCACAACATGGTTGTTTCGCTAAATATTGCGCAATAGCCTTTTTTTTTGTTTATTATTAAACATATTTTTAGTTCCGGCCCGAACAGCCCGTTCACAATATAATATTCTAAGAACAAACTAGAATTATCCCTATATAATTTATAGAAAATTAGTAAATAGATATATTTAATTAAGGCAAATTGACAAATGTTATGTTCTTGTTAGATTCAAAGACCGTCCACATTAGAATTTATTATAAGAATATTAGTAAAAATAACTTACAGTGAATATAAGTGAAGGTATAGGCGTCTGTTTGTCCACATGGAATAGAGTGAAGAAGCCCGGCATGTGGCCTTCCTGCGCTCCCGTCGCGAAGAGGCGAGCCGAGGTGAATAACACACCATTTACACCACCAAAAGTTGATAATGCTACAAAAACTGGTATTAACCAACTCCAGTTACCGAATAAGCGGTCACCGAACACCTGAAATTGATATAAACATTGTTCATTTATTGTTTTTAATTCTTTAATACCTAGCAGAGAGAACTTAATGTCAAGACACTCCATTCTCCGCTTTCAATCCGAGTTCGTCCATTGGTTCTCTAGCAAATATAAATAATCAAAACGTTTGTCATTTATAATTTAGATTTTTGAACTCGTATGATTATTTATTAGTTATAAAAGTAATAATACATAACACTAAAATATATAATATACTCTTTGTCCATTTCTCTGCGGTTATTTTAGTATTTGTAAAATAAAAAATTACAGTGATCAGCACAGCAAGATATTAAAGGGTTTGCGAAAAATTTAAATAAACATTTTTATTAAATAAATAATTTTCATAACTAGGTAAATATTAAGAAACGCTTGTACTAGACACGCGTTTCAAAGTAGGCTCCTAATTTAATTTTAAGACACTCCATCCTCCATTTTCCGGTCAATACCAGATCATGCTAATGAAAATAATAAAAATATCTATCCTTTGGTGACTCCTAATTCCCACGAAGTCCTCACTTTTCACGCAGACCCTTTTCGACTCAAATTCAAAATTTAAAAAAAAAATTATTACTTTAAAATAAACATAGATAACATACCGCAGCAACAGCTGGGTTAGACATCATCTCTAACTTGGAAACCACAGCGAAGTAGGCCAAGTTTGCCATTACGTAGATTATGGTCACCAACGGCATAGCAATCCATATAGCTCGTGGTAGATTCCTGAAATGATAAAAGCAATATAGAATAGCGGAAGCTTTAACATATCAATGCGATAAAGTCTCATAGTATCACGTACGGGTGAAGTTTATTACGTCGTCTCTCCATATTATGGACACTATAAATGTCTCCCCTTATAATTTGAATATAAAAGTCATTATATTATACATTTACTTCGGAGTTTAATTTAAAGACATTAGTAATTGTTACATTTTTCTTGTTTCTAGTTAAAAAAAATTAAAGAAGATTGAAGAGAAGAGAAGAAAAAGACACAAACGTGAAATACTTATTATAAAAAATCATAAGTATTTATTTAATAAATTAGAAAGGACGTAGGATTTAAGTTCATCCTATGAAACTAGGTTATACACAAAAATTAACATAGAGCTAAAAGGGCAATTACATATATATCTTTACACTTTGCTAAAACATTCACCAATATGATAATTAAAATACCAGTTTGTCCAGTTCCAGAATGTCCTAACAATTTGCACAAAATTTCCCAATCAGCTGTTTGCAGAAAATATATTAGGTTGTATAGGGGAGAGGTGGCATGAAAGAGCCAGTTTATTAAACGAAGCAAAAAAATATACTTTTAATTAAAGAAATTAAGTTTTTTTTCTCTCAAATTATTATTCATTTATTAAACTAGATAATTTCATACAAAATAAGCTTTAAATACAATAAAAAAGCAATTAAATATTCATTTTAAAAAAATGTGTCATTTGGCTCTTTCATAACATTTCGGTATTGAATGAGCCACTAAAAGTTATGAAAGAGACAGTCTTATATTATGAGATGTAATGGTGAAAATTATGCTAAATAATAACAATGCACTATTAAATAAAAACAATTTATTAATCCTTTATTAATAAGTTTTTTTTTTATTATATTAGTCATTTTAAGTAAACAATTCTCATAATCTCATATTATTTAGACCAATTATGTTATATTATTTTATTTATATTCTATTATATTAATATATATAATATATATTCTATTATATTATATCATTTTATTTATATTTTAGAGCGGATAGTTCTTTTATTAATAAAATCATCACGAAAATTAAACTAAATAATAAATTAATAATATCTTCTCAAAAACAACATACTTAAATTATGAGATCTTTTTTTTTAAATATTGCAATCATCACT